>JALQPE010000469.1:0-224060 GCA_030407315.1 Asparagopsis taxiformis | reverse complement strand
TTCATCCTAAAACTTTATTAAAAATTATTATGACTGCTACTTTAGAAAGACGCGAACGCAGCTGTGGGAACGTTTTTTGTACTTGGATTACTAGCACTGAAACCGTCTATACATTGGATGGTTTGGCGTACTAGATTCCAACACTATTAACTGCTACATCTGTAGTCATCATTGCATTCGTTGCTGAACACCTCCAGTTGACATCGATGGTATCCGCGAACCAGTTGCAGGCTCTTTACTATATGGAAATAACATCATTTCAGGTGCTATTATTCCTAGTTCTGCTGCAATCGGTATTCACTTTTATCCAATTTGGGAAGCTGCATCTCTAGATGAATGGCTATACAATGGTGGTCCTTACCAACTAATTGTTCTTCATTTCTTACTAGGTGTTTGCTGCTATATCGGTCGTGAATGGGAACTAAGCTACCGCTTAGGTATGCGTCCTTGGATTTCAGTTGCTTTCACAGCACCTGTAGCTGCAGCAGCAGCAGTATTCCTTGTTTATCCAATTGGTCAAGGAAGCTTCTCTGATGGTATGCCTCTAGGTATCTCTGGTACATTCAATTTCATGCTTGTATTCCAAGCTGAACACAATATTTTAATGCATCCTTTCCACAATTAGGTGTTGCAGGTGTATTTGGTGGTTCTCTATTCAGTGCAATGCACGGATCTTTAGTTACTTCTAGCTTAATTCGTGAAACAACTGAAAATGAATCTGCTAACAATGGTTATAAATTTGGTCAAGAAGAAGAAACTTATAACATCGTTGCTGCACACGGTTATTTTGGTAGACTAATCTTCCAATATGCTAGCTTCAATAACTCACGTTCACTACACTTCTTCTTAGGACTATGGCCTGTAGTAGGTATTTGGTTAACAGCAATGTCTGTTAGTACAATGGCTTTTAACTTAAATGGTTTTAACTTTAATCAGTCTGTTGTAGACAGCCAAGGTCGTGTAATCAATACTTGGGCTGATATACTAAACAGAGCTAACTTAGGCATGGAAGTAATGCATGAACGTAATGCTCACAACTTCCCATTAGATTTAGCATCTAATGAGGCTTTACCAATTGCTCTAGTTGCACCGGCTATTAATGGCTAATTAAGATAATTTAAATTATAAATCATTATATTATTTAAAGCTGTCTGTATTACTATATAGTACAGACAGCTTTAATTACTTATACCAACAAAAATTATTATACATTTGTTCAAGTACCAATAATGCGAGAATATAATAAAAAAGGAACAATATAATTAGCACGGGGCTTCACTATATTAATACGATTGTCAGTACAAACATGAATAAAACGTTTAGAATTATCCTTCTTTGTCACCACAGTTAAAGAATTGAAAAATTTCTTATTAAAAAAAGCAAATTAATTTTTTGATGAATTACTATATCTTTTCTACCTTGCAAAGAGTGAGATAAATTTATAGAATTAAAAATATTATTAAGATAACAATGATTTTTTCCACGACATAATTCAAGTAAACTTTGACCTCTACGTCTACGTGTCAATTCTACTAAACCTAATTCAGATAACTGCACTATTTGTGGTTTTGCATGATCTAACTTTAATAAATTACTAAAATGTTCTAATAATTGTAACTGATCCCTTTGTGACTGCATATCAATAAAATCAATAATAATCACACCATTAATATTACGTATCTTCAATTGATAGGCTATTTCAATAGCAGCATAACAATTTGTACGCAATATAGCTTCCTTAGAATTTTCAGATTTATTAAATGAACCTGAATTAACATCTATTACAGTTAAAGCTTCATTATTTTCAATAAAAATATAACCACCTGATGAGAGCTGTATTTTGGGCTTTAGAGCCTCTGAGACAGTATTCTTTACTTGAAATTGATCTAGAAGACACTCAGATTTATTATATAACTGTAACTTCATATTAGTATAAGAAGAAATACATTGCCATTTATTTAAATGATAGCGTACTTGCAAAAGACCATCTTGCGAATCAATAATAATTTTCTTTACACTATCATCATAATAATCTCTCACTATCCTTTGAACTAAATCTTCATCTTTATATATTAATGATGGAAACTTTATAGTAACCGCAGACTTTTGTATAAAACTCCATTGGTCTCTAAGTAATTTAAGATCTTCAAGAATAGCTTCTTCTGTAATACCTTGTGCAGAAGAACGAACAAACAAGCCCATTATAGCTGGCTTTAGTAACATTGCTAAAGCATTTAAATATACTCGCTCTGAATGATCATAAATTTTATGTGAAATACATACTGTATTACTAAAAGGCATAAGTATTAAATACCTACCGATTAGATTAATATTAGCAGTTAATCTAGGTCCTTTATTAAGAGTTGGCTCTTTAATAATTTGAACTAATACTAGTTGATTAATTGATAATATATCTGTAATATGATTAACCATTCGACCTTTTTTCAACGGTTTTATATCACTAATATGAATAAAACCACTTTTACCATATTCACCTAATTTTACAAAAGCTGCATTAATACTAGAAAAGATTTTTTGTACAGTGCCTAAATAAATATCATTAACCTGATATTTATTATTTATAGCAATAATTTCTTGAATCTTATGATTTTGTAAAATTGCTGCTATATTATTAAAACGAGAAATTACTATTTTTTTAACCATTCTATAAATATAGCTTAACTACTAATTAGAAAAATATATGATCTGTTAATCCTTTTTTTAAATAGGATACACACTCACTTTTTTTCTTTTTTTACTCACTATTTCAAATTTTACAGTACCATAAATCAAAGAAAATAAAGTGTCATCTTTTCCGATCTTAACATTATTACCTGCTTTAAATTTGCTACCTCGTTGGCGAACTAAAATATTACCTGCTTTAACAATTTCACCTCCATATTTCTTTACACCTAACCGTTTAGAATTAGAGTCACGTCCATTTTTTGTACTACCACTACCTTTTTTATGTGCCATTATATAACTTTATTACATCCTTTGACTGTATTTACTGTATGATTAAAATATAATTTGTTTAATTAATAATCTAGTTAGATCCTGTCTATGACCTTGCTTTACCCTTGTATTTTTCTTGGACTTCATTTTAAATACAGTTACCTTACTTCCACGTAAATGCTTCAAAATTATAGCCTGTACTTTACTTGTTTTTACACAAGGTGTTCCTAAGTGGATAGAACCCATATTATTAACTAATAAAACACATTTCAAATTTACAATATCTCCTGGTTCACCAGGTATATAATTAAAATCATAAAAATTACCCGGACGTAAAAACATTTGTTTACCACTTGCTTCTACAATTGCATATACCATAAGATTTTTTGTCTCCCACATCAATTTACTTTAATCAAAGTATCTAATAATTTACATATAAACCAATAATCTTTATACGACAGAATATAAAAACTTAGCATAATAAGTCAATTCCATAGAACACCTTGTATGATATTTACTCATCAAAATAGCTACTTTAAACCCAGGTATATGATATTCTGAAAAATTATAACCGTCCATTACAAAACCATCTGGCAATAGAAAATTATTTCCTCTCTTTAAAGCACCATACATAGGACCTGAAACTAAATTAAAATCTGAAGCTTTTCTCAACCTGAATTTACCATTTTCCGCTTTAAAAATTAAAAGTCCTCTAAAATATAAATTATCGAGGAAGACATAAAAATTATACATATCATTAACTAAAACACGACTAGTTGATAGAACATGAATGTATAAATCATAACAAAAATTAGTTTGTGCATATTTTTTACCAAATTCAATATAGTGAACTAAACCAATTGGACCATAAATATGCAATTCTTTTACCCTTTTAATTAAACTTAAACTAGATAATAAACCCAATAAACCAGAAATATTTTCTATATGTAAATCTGTAATAATAATTTTTGTAATCTGGCTAATCTTAATATGTTGTATAATAAGACTATGTTGACATGCTTCATGACAGTTAAATATCCAAATATCTTTAATATTAGGTAATTTTATTACAAAACTAACAAATAAATTACTATAACATGGGTAATTCTTAGTTAAGCGAATAATTTCCATGTTGAAACTACTAATTATAATCTCATAAAATTATTATTTAAACTGTACTTATTGCTTAAATTAAAGTAATAACATAACTATACAATAAGCATCTTTAACTATTCAGTTTACACTAATTCCTCATTACTTAAATAAATAAAACTACTAGCTTTATCTGTTAAAATAGACTTTGCTAATGACAATGCTTTTTGACTACTTAAATAAGCTTGTCTTTTCCAATTTGCTTTTCGCGACTTTGACTTCGATTTTGAAGTTCGTTTTTTAGGAACAGCCATAAAAATCAATGCAATATTAAATAAAATATATAGAATATATTTATTATAGAATGTTTTTCTTCCTATTCATAGATGTAAATATATATTTGTATTATATTACAGGGAAAAAATTTGTATAATTTTATTCCCAAAATAAATATTACAAATACGAAGTCATCATCACATACTGCGAAGCTGCTGTAATGCTGCTCTACCAATATTATACAAAGCCCAAGAACCTGCTGCTAAAACTGGTGTTAATACTATTAGAAGTCTCATATCCATTATATTATTTCCTTCCATTTATAAATAACTACACTATATTATAATCATATAATGCTTATCAAAATAAATTCTTATTACTATATTGTATATTATGATACATAAAATGTTTGAGACAATACTCAAAATTCAAAATAACTTTTTATTTGTTCAGTCATATTTATAAAATTACCTTCAAATAAATTTGAAATCCAGATAATACTGATATGCGAGACTTACCATTCACATTAGATCAACTTAGAATACTCAAAGCTATTATAAAAGAAGGTAGTTTTAAAAAAGCTGCTGATAGCCTATATGTATCTCAACCAGCTATAAGCTTACAAATCCAAAATTTAGAAAAGCAACTTAACATACCTCTATTCGAACGTGGTAATAAAAAAGCAACACTAACTGAAGCGGGCAATTTATTATTACAATATGGAGGTAGAATATTAGCATTATGTGAAGAAACATGCAGAGCATTAGAAGATGTACAAAACTTACAGGGTGGAACATTAATTATTGGAGCAAGTCAAACAACTGGGACATACCTAATGCCTAGATTAATAGGTTTATTTAGACAAAGATATCCACATGTTAATGTTCAATTACAAGTTCATTCTACTAGACTGATATCTTGGAGCGTAGCGAATGGACAAGTAGATTTAGCTGTAATCGGTGGTGAAGTTCCAAATGAACTTAAAGAAATGCTACATATTACTTCTTATGCAGAAGATGAGTTAGCACTTATTTTACCAACATCACATACTTTTTCAAAAATACCAAACATTCAAAAGGAAGATTTATATAGATTACGTTTCATAGCACTTGATACTCAATCAACTATTCGAAAAGTTATCGATAAAGTACTAAATGAACACGACATTGATAGTAGTAGATTTAATATAGAAATGGAACTTAACTCAATAGAAGCTATAAAAAATGCTGTTCAATCTGGATTGGGTGCTGCTTTTGTATCTGTCTCAGCTATAGCTAAAGAATTAGAACTTGGTATCTTGCACTGGGCCAAAATTGAAAATGTAACAATAAAAAGAATGCTTTCTATTATTATCAATCCTAATAGATACAAATCAAAAGCTGCTGAAACATTTAGTCAAGAAATTTTAACTTTATTTGTTACACCAGCACAAGACATAATCTTTATTGAACCTTAATCTTCAAGATATAGATGCTAATGGCTGAGCAACATCCAATGAAGGAGACTCAAAATGACCTATGAGAATAAAACCTATTCTTAATTTTAACCAATGAATAAACTTCTCATCTAATGAAACTATTGCTGCACAAGGACCTGTTAATTGTTGTCTAATCGAAATGAGATTAGGAGACTGAATAAAAGTTGGACTTAATACAAACCAAAAATCAATCTCTTTATTGATTCTTTTATAATAATTTGTTCTTTCTCGTAATATCTCTTCTACTGGTTCTTCATTCATTAAAAAATTTTGACTTGCTATTGCAAAATAATAATTCGGCATACTGTTATAAATAATTTTCACTACTAAATGATATTTCTATTTATTATAGATTATCATATATCAACAGTTTAATAAATATATAACAACTCACTCATATTTAATATATGGAATAAATTAACCTTAACAATATAATTTATGATCAAATATTGGCCTAAACAACAAAGTTTTGAATTGAATAATGCTGTTGCATCTTTATTCTCATATACCAAATATAAATTCTCATACAGTTTATTACAGAATAAAACAAAAGATATTCTACCAATAGATATAATTGATAGTTACCATAAAAGTAAATTATTTATTACTATATTACAAGAAATAGAGATATTAATTTTAGATATCATAGAACTAAATTTAAATATAGAAAATATTAACTTATTAAATCATAAAATTCTATGTGATTTAATCGATAGATCTTTAACAAATTTTTTCTTAAATAAACAAACAAAAACAAAAATAACCAACTATAAATATTCATCATACTATATAAACATTTTATTTTTTGAACATAGACTACTACTCGAAAAT
The DNA here is from genome assembly GCA_030407315.1 of Asparagopsis taxiformis. NCBI lineage: Eukaryota > Rhodophyta > Florideophyceae > Bonnemaisoniales > Bonnemaisoniaceae > Asparagopsis > Asparagopsis taxiformis. The sequence continues at coordinate 217,429 of JALQPE010000469.1, read as the reverse complement.
CTTTTAATTTATTTAATATTTGGGTCTAATTACATAAATAATACACTTTTTGCATTTGAAAATACGAAGACTCCACAAGCCCATGTTTCTATACTTCTTGAGAATTTAATAATTCAAATTGGAAATTTGGCTATTATCCAATTAATAGAAAACCTACAATCACTATCACAAACTATAAATTTTTTAATTGAAAATAGATTATGTCATTCTTCATATATTTCAATTAGATCAATTGTACTATTAAGAAATAATTTAATTTTACAAAATCTAATATATAAATATATTAACCAACCTAAAGCTATTTATAATGCCCGATATAAAGTATGGCTTTTAAGTTCACAAGGTATAATATGCAAATATATCTATACCTCTAGACTCGATGATATATATAAATTATCAAAATTGAAACGGATATTTCTTCTTATATTAGAAATACAAGATATTTTATATCCTAAACTAGCACAATTTCTATCAATTCTAGGCAAAATTCTTTTATACATATTAATTAAAATTGTTGGAAACACTCTTATTTTTTTTATTCGTACTATTGTAATTAGTTTAAACAATAGAAATGAATAATTGTTTGATGTTATAAAAACAAGTATACTTACCTTATAAAATATTTTTTTTACCTATGAATAAGAAACTACAAGAAGATTTAGATGAACTAGAAAATATTATTCAAAATGCTAATCACATAAATGCAAACAAACAATTAGAACTCATCCAACAAATAGCAGAAACGGGAGAAGAAGGACAAGAAATTTTACTCAATATTTTAATTGAACGAAAAAACATTAAAATAAATGAGCTCAAACTATTAGATGGTATTTTATTTGAAATTTTAAACAAGACACAATTAGAAATTATTCGCAAAAAAATGGAACAACATTTTCAACATGGATTGATTAATTTAAAACATCCTTTAAATCTTGAGTATCAACCATTACAAACTCTTTTAATATCTCAAAAATTCCAAGAAGCTGATAAATTAACACAATCTCAGTTATGTAAATTAGCAGGATTAACAGAGAATCATCGACAATGGCTCTACTTTACTGATATTGCAAACTTACCTGTACAGGATTTAGAGATAATTGATATTTTATGGCGTATTTACTCAAGAGGTAAATTTGGTTTTTCTATTCAAAGAAAAATATGGCTATCTTATAATGGTAACTGGGAAAAACTATGGAATAAAATAGGCTGGAAAAAACAAGGTGTACTATGTCGATACCCAAACGAATTTATATGGCATATTAACGCACCTGTAGGACATTTACCTTTATTTAATCAATTAAGAGGTACACAAGTACTTGTTGCATTATTTAAACATATAGCATGGAATCAAAAGATTTACTCTTGATCAACAACCTGAAACTTTATATCTTTCATCACCTGAACAAAATGCATAAATAAATATTCAGAATCATGTGGTCCAGGACTTGCTTCTGGATGATATTGCACTGAAAATAATGGCTTTGATTCATGAATAATACCTGCTACAGTTGAATCATTTAAATTAAAATGAGTAATAGAACAAACATCCTCAGAAAAAGACTTTGAAGAAACAACAAATCCATGATTTTGACTAGTAATTTCAACTTTTTTATATGTACCAGACGGATGATTTAAACCTCTATGGCCAAATTTTAACTTAAATGTTTTACCACCTAAAGCTAAACTCAATAACTGATGTCCCATACATATACCAAAAATAGGTATATTAGTTAAGTTAACTAACATTCTGATAGTTTTTATCATATAAGTAACTACTGAAGGATCACCAGGACCATTAGACAATAAAATTCCATCTGGTTTATAAGATAAAATGTCAAAATAAGTACTCATAGCTGGCAGTATATATAAATTACAACCATAATTTAACAATCGGGACAAAATATTATACTTAACTCCTAAATCGATAACAACAACATTTAAATTTTTACCTAAATTATTATCTGTTTTATATGATAAATAAGAATATGACTTTAAAGAAAAATTAGACTGAGATGGATTTATCTTATACACACTTGAAATAGTAGCTTGACTAACTAAATCTAGACCTTTAATTGATGGGGCATACTTAATTTGCTCTATATATGAAGATACAGAAAAATTTAAGTTATTATAAAAAATACCACCTTTCATCACTCCTCTTATACGTAAGTATTTCGAAAGTGCTCTCGTATCTATACCAAAAATATGAGGTATATTATGTTGCAATAAATAATGTGATAAAGAAACCTGTTTTCTCCAATTGCTAGGATGACGACAGATATTTTTTGCAATTATTCCACTAACCTGTATATGTTTAGATTCATAATCTTCATCATTAAAACCCGTATTACCAAGCTCTGGATACGTGAATGCAACTATTTGCCCCAAATAGCTAGGATCTGTCATAACCTCTTGATAACCCGTCATACCAGTATTAAAGACTACTTCTCCAATAGAATTATTAAGAACAGAAAAAGACCAGCCATTATATTGTATACCATCTTCCAACAATAAAATAGATGGATAAAGATTATAAGTCATTATGTTACTGAAATATATATTTTATATAAACGAAACTAATATTAAATAATTGTATCTATAAAAATCCTCTTATAAATATAGATAAAAAATTAGTAGATAGAAACATAATGTTTTTATCTATTAATTTTTTTAAACTAAATAACTATATTTATTTGAATTTACCAACCTTGCTCACATTTATCTAAAACATAATTAGCAACATTATCAATCTCTTCTTCTGCTAAGCGACCACTAAATGCTGGCATAGCATTTTTACCGTTTGTTACTTGATTAGTAATTGCAGTAACGGTATTCATACCATTTTTTTCTAAGACTTCCTTTTGTAATGTCTTTTCTGGCATAATAAGATTATTACCACCAGCATGACATGCTGCACAGTTAGCTGTGAAAATTTGCTCACCTAACTCTAAATCTGCTGCAAATGTAGCTTTAGTATTACCTAAACCAAATATACTACAACACATCATTAACACTATAAATAGTACTTTCATTCAAAAATTCTCCAAACTTAAAAATATAAAATATAGTTTTAATAAATATTATATGTTATTTTTTTAATATAAAACTTAAAAGTTACTAACTATATTATCTAGAATAAAATTCTATTATTATATCAATAATATAAACTTAATAGTAAATTTTACCTCCTCCCCATTTTTCAGCAACAACCTTTGGCTGTATAAGAATATGTCCAGCAATGGAGAATAAATCATCATCAGTTAAATTACGCATTTTTGGAAAAATCTCTGCACTTTTAATACTAGGATGTAATTCTGATATCAAAGTTTCTCCATCATAACTAGTAGGCTCCTTCATATAATCAATTAAACCATTAATACTATCTCTAGCAGGTGTAGCTAAACTTAATGATTCTGGCTCTAAACCAATATTAGGATTTGTTTTTGTAATCCCGCCATTATGACATTGAGCACAAGCATTATTAAATAAACGCTTTCCTCTTTTTACTTGCTCAGGTGTTAATACAATTGTTTTACCTGATTCTTCTAATTGCACTGTTCTTGTTGCTTCATCTAATTCTATTGCATACACAGGAATTGATAATATAGACAAAAATAATGTTAAGACAGTTAAAAATAGTGACATATTCTTTTTAAACATCATTATATACTTTATACCTCTATACGTTACTAATATTAATAATGAAATGAAAAACTGCTTATATACTTAGGTATCTTCTAATAATATATATCTATGTTAACCGCTAGAGTATAATTTAATTAAAAATTTTTATGATAATAGAAGTACAGTATTCCATTATCATTATTTTAATTCGACTTTTAAACCAAATATCTTTATTCAAATTTTCTTAATAAATAGATATAAATTCACAATTTATTTACATGGAATTGAATATAATGAAAGAATTTGAGATAACATAGGTTTTAAATTTGTACGAGGTACAATTAAATCAATAAAACCATGTTTAAATAAATATTCAGAAGTTTGAAAATTATCCGGTAAATCTTCTCTAATCGTTTGTTCAATAACTCGTCTACCTGCAAAAGCAATTAATGCATTAGGTTCAGCAATAATTATATCACCAAGCATAGCAAAACTTGCTGTTACTCCACCTGTAGTTGGTGATGTTAGAATGGGAACATAAAGTAAGCCTTTAGCTTGATGCTTATATAAAGCAGAAGAAACTTTAGCCATTTGCATTAAGCTTAACATACCCTCTTGCATTCTTGCACCACCAGAAGCACATAAAATAATAACAGGTAAACGCTTTTCTGTAGCGACTTCAATAAGTCTTGTAAGCTTTTCTCCTACTACAGAACCCATGCTGCCACCCATAAATCTAAAATCCATAATTCCTAAAGCTATTTGGGTCCCCTCTATAGTTCCTAAACCTGTTTGTACAGCATCATATAAACCTGTTTTACTCCTCATATCTTGTAATCGTCTACCATAACGCTTTTGATCACAAAAACCTAATGGGTCTGTAGAGGCTAAATTAACATTAATAGGCAACCAACTATTAATATCCAAAATATGTTGAATTCTATCTTGACTAGAAGTTGGAAAATGATGACCACATTGAGGACAAACTTTAAAATTTTTATTAAGTGCTTTGTAATACATAAGTAAACCACATTTATCACACTTAACCCACAAACCATCTGGTACTTGTAAACATGTGGTTTTAATTTTTTTCTTTGTTGAAGACAAACTACGTTTAGCAACTAACCATTCAAATAAAGACATTTTTTATTACTATTTACTTATTTTTGCAAGAATATTTATTAATAATACTTTAAGGAGATCACACAAATCTAACATCAACTAAATTCAAACAATCCATGTGATCTCCACGAATAATATTTACATTAATTTCTTAAAGTTTTGTCTTTCTGACTTACAAATAATAAAGCTAATGTAATTGGTATTACTACTATCAAAGCACCCAAAACTAAACTATTTAAAAAACTAGATAGAGATGAAGTCATCAGTTATTTTCCTTAGATTTTAATACGCACAAATGAATAAATGAATTAAATAAACAAATTTGAAAAATAAGTAATACAAATAGTATAAGTACTAACCTTTAATTCTTATTATATTCTAATACATATATAGATTATATTTCTTTTTTCTTTTCTTCTTATTAACATTTCCATTGAATAACTACTGTACCCCATGTTAAACCAGCACCAAAACCAGAAATTACAATAATATCATCTACTTTAATTAGACCTTTCTGTAAAGCCTCATCTAAAGCTAAAGGAATTGATGCTGCAGATGTATTCCCATATTTACTCAGATTAGAAATCAACTTACTAGAACTTATAGACAATCTATCTGCTACAGCATGTAAAATACGTTCATTTGCTTGATGTAAAAGTAGCCAATCTACATCTTGAGAAGATAAAGATAATAAATCTAAACATTTTAAAATACTAGTAGGTACCTCTGAAACAGCAAATTTATATACTTCTTTACCATTCATAGTAATATATTTAAACGAGCCTTGTACAATTGGTAATTCAGAATCTTTGAGTAACTTCTGATTTTCTTCTTCATAAGCTATAGATAACTGCTTAGCCTGACTACCATTTGTATCTAATTGAAAACCTAGAATTCCATTTTCATTTGATGGACAAGCTTGTAAAATAGCAGCGCCTGCTCCATCTCCAAATAAAATACATGTACTACGATCAGACCAATCTGTCCATTTAGACAAAACATCTGCTCCTACTACAAGTATATTAGTATAACTTCCATTCTGAATAAATTGAGTAGCTGTCACTAAAGCTAAAACAAATCCAGAACAAGCTGCTGTTAAATCAAATGCAACTGCATTTATAGCACCTATCTTATCCTGAAGCTGACTAGCACTACCAAATAAATCATTTGGACTGGAAGTAGCTAATATAATTAAATCAATTTTTGATGGATCCATAGAGCTTTTATCTAAAGCACGCATTGCAGCTATAGCTGCAAGGTCTATTAAAGATTTATCATGGCCTATTAAAACTCTTCGTTCTTTTATACCTGTGCGAGTTACAATCCATTCATTCGATGTATCGACAATATTACTAATTGTCTGATTACTGATGCAATTATCAGGAACAGCAGAGCCTGTAGCAAGAATACGAGCTCCTTGCATAATACTTGGTTTCATGTCACTATTAAAATTCAGGTGAATTATAAAAATTAATATTATTAATCAAATATCTAAAATATGTAGCATTTTCATTTTATTTATTAATAATCAATAAATTCTATATCTCAAAAAATAATGTTTGTTAACTACGATAATTTAATATAGAAAATCACATAATATATAAGATCAAATAACAAAACCCGGAAAATTTAACTATGTAATTAAGCTTTATTGCTGCTACTTTCCAGTCCTGACAACTTTCAGCTATTACTTATAAAAATTTCCGAGTGTAATTATATTATATCATTATATATATAACCAAACAACTACAATCTAAATTTATATACCTATCAAGACATACCTTGAACAATAAAATCAAAATATGGAGCCACAATAACAAAATCATCTTCTAAAAGAACATCTAATGAAGCTTTCTTTAAACATTCAATACCATCTATCATACCTAAAATAGGCACACCTAAAGAATTATACATTTCTCTAACACCAATCACACCTATTTTTTCAATTGATTCCTTATCACCAGCTAAAATACCATAAGTAATTAAACGCAGATACCAACCATAATCACGCAAACATAAAGATCTTTTCCGAGCTCCTTCTGCATTACCTCCTGGAGCAATATATTCAGGATGTATTTGAAATATTGCTTTACTGGCTTTTTGAATAATTTCTTGCTCCTTATCTCTTAATAAGCAACTAACTTGAATCCTTTTTTCACCTGTTTGTAAATAAGTTTGAATTGATTGTAATTCACCAATTGTAGGATATCTTAACTCATTATCTGCATTAACAATAATTTGACTTACTAAACTCATAATTTTTAATTGATAAACTCATTAGTATACACAAATTGTATATTAACAAAATAAAGATTACTAAGGCGATAAAAGCAAGCTTATAGTATATATAGCTTGCTTCAAAAGATAAGATAATGTAGATAATTTATAAGGAAATCATACTAAAAAGAAAAAAATAAGATATCCGGAAAAAAACGATTTATTTCTATAACAAAACCTGCTGTAAAAGTAATCCAGATTGCACCTACAACTGGAATAGTAGATAAATATTTCATCAAATTGTTATCCATATAATTTCATCCTAATGTTAAATAATATCAATATAATCCCATTAACGAGGTGAGACTGTAATATCTTCATCAGCTGCTAATAATTTACCACTTGTGAACTCTTGTATAGCCGCTAATGGCCATGTAAAAGCAGACAAAGAAAATTTCAGAGCTAAAGGCACATCAATAATAATCTCTTTTTCTGTAGGCTTATTTGAGATAGAAACAGCTTGTAGATAACCTCTACCAACCCATCCAATCCAGCCAGTAATATAAAGAAATAAAAGACCAGGAAATACAAACTCTCCTGCATGATTCCAACGACCATCAGCAATTAAATGAGGTAAACCATCTTTACCACATAAAACACCTGATTTGCCATACCGATCAAATCTTTTATTTGTCTGCTCTATTTGTTTTTTTATTGCAAGCGCTGGAGGAGTTTGCGGTTCGTATTTTGATAAACGTCCTTCAAGTTTCTTTATACTGTTTTGTTGCCTTTTAACAAATACTGCAGATTGATCACAAGGTGTTAAACCAGCGACATCAGCAAAAACATAAAAAGGACTTAGAGACAAACATAAAACCATCGTAAATAATATAACTGCTATTTTTCTCACAAAGATATCTCCGTTTTTTGAGTAATCACTAAATAATAACGACAAGTTACATGATAACAGAATAGTTCATCATATTATAAAACGATAATTGATAATATAACATTTTTGTTAATGTAGTAACATTTATTGAAAATATAAATAAATAATATATTAAAAACTTGATATATATAAATAGTTGTACTATATATAACGAGCACATTAAATTAATATTGTGATAATATGAATTTTTGGAATATATTTTTTAAAAATACAAGAATTATTAAATGGTCTAATAATATGAAACCCACCTGCACCAAAGATGATATTTTATTAATTAAACATTTAAATCATGAAGGTCAACTGACTAATATTTATATTGGTATGAATATAAATATTAATTTATATGAATTAGAAAAGTTATGTGATACAGTAGGTTGGGTACGCAGACCACTTAAAAAAGTTAAAACCGCGATAGAACATAGTTTTCTTATTATAGGATTATTCTATAAACAGGAAGAACAAAAAATTTTAATTGGCTTTGCAAGAGCAACATCTGATCAAGCTTTTAATGCAACTATTTGGGATGTAGTAATACATCCAGACTTTCAAGGAAAAGGATTAGGAAAAGCTCTAATGGATCAAATTATACAACAACTACGCTATGAAGACATTAATACAATTACTTTATTTGCAGACCCACAAGTAATTAATTTTTATCGTAATTTAGGATTCATTACTGATCCTGATGGAGTCAAAGGAATGTTTTGGTACCCTCGCTAAATTAAGCTTCACATATTAAAGTAGACAATATCTATAATCTTATGTACAATTACTTAGGTATAACGGGATATAGCGCAGTTTGGTAGCGCGCCTGCTTTGGGAGCAGGATGTCGCAGGTTCAAATCCTGCTATCCCGACTGCTTATTTAAAATACTTATATACTTTATAGCATCCTTATTATATTGATCAAAAACTAAAACTCTATTATACATATCAAGAGATTGTTGAAAATCTTGTAAACGATAATAAATCTGTCCTAGCTGAGTTAAAACTTGAATAGAAGAAGGCTCTAATCTCAAAGCCTGACTATAATATAATTTAGAATAACTATATAATTCAAGACTAAAATAACAAAAACCCAAAGCATTATAGTAATCTATATTATCACAATCTTTTTTTATTTCAGATTCTAAAAATAAAATACAATCTAACCACTGCTTTCTAATAATATAAATATCAATTAAAAATAAAATATCCTTATATTGTTTTTCTTTCATAGACAATATAAGATTAAAGATTACATAATTATATAACACACTAAATAACTGAAAAGATATAAAAATAGCTAAAGGGAATAAAAATAAGAATAATAACAATAAATATACACTGGAAAATAAACTTGTCCTCATAGATAAAAATAAAGAAGCATATACAAAGAATGAATTATACATATATAATAATAATGTTAGTATAAAAATTATTTAAAATACTATTAATACCATATCATATATTTTCAATTGAATCATTAAAATAAAATATGACTAAAAGTACATTACAAGGAACAAACAGAAAACGAATTAAAACATCCGGTTTTCGTGCTAGAATGAAAACTGCAAGCGGTCGAAAAATTATAAGACTAAGAAGACAGAAAAAAAGACAAAGAATTGGATTATTCTAAAAATCAGTCAACCCTGCCTATAATTTTATTCTAAAAGTGCAAATAAAAAATATAGGCATATTAATATCACATATTAGATCAATATATAAAATTTATTCTCTTTTTTATGTATTTTGCAGAAAAACTAAAAGTTTTACTTAAATCAAATCATACATTCATATATATAGTTACAAATGAAGAAGAACGTATAGAATATACAATACAAACAATCAACAAAAATCAAATCAATATATTCTATTGGGATTTTATCGACGGTTACCAAAATAATCCAAATTATCAAGGAAAAGCACAAAGAAACCCATTAGAAGCTTTAGAATTTATCGAGACTATCAAATCCATTACACCACAAATTTTTATTCTTAGAGACTTTCACTTATTTATTAATGATATTAGTATTATTAGAAAAATTAAAAACTTATACAAAATATTAAAAAGATCAAATTCTCACGTCATTATTTTAGCATCCGAAGTCCAAATCCCAATTTCTCTACAAGAAATTATTGTATTAATGGAATTTCCATTACCTAATTTTAAAGAAATTAAACAAGAATTAAAAAGATTATTACAAATAACAAAAATTGATTTAATTAACAAAGATATTGAAGATTTTGCTTTAGCATATAAAGGCCTCTCAATAGAAAGAATTCGAAGATCCATATACACACTTGCAATATATAATAAATTTCATAGTACTGAACAGATCATTACAAATATTCTAGAAGAAAAAAAACAATTTATACAACAAACAGATATATTAGATTTTTACCCCGCTACTCATAGCTTACAAGAAATAGGAGGCTTAATCAACTTAAAAATATGGTTACAAAAAAGATCTAATACTTTTTCATTACAAGCACACAACTATGGAATTCCTGCACCTAAAGGAGTACTATTAGTTGGTATTCAAGGAACTGGAAAATCACTAAGTGCCAAAGCTATAGCAAAAGAATGGAAAATACCTTTATTAAAACTTGATATTGGTAAACTATTCAATAGTTTAGTTGGAGAATCTGAATTTAGAATGCGTCAAATGATTAAAATATCAGAAGCATCTGCACCTTGTGTATTATGGATAGATGAGATAGACAAAACATTTAACCGGATGAATAATAATAACGATGGCGGAACAACAAATCGAGTAGTTAGTTCATTTTTAACATGGTTATCAGAAAAAGAATCATCTGTATTTGTAGTAGCCACAGCCAATAATATTACTTATTTACCTCCTGAAATGTTAAGAAAAGGTAGATTTGATGAAATATTTTTTCTAGATCTTCCCAATGAAAAAGAAAGGTATAACATTTTCAAAATACATTTAAGAAAAGTCAGACCTCATACATGGAAAAACTATGATATTACTCACCTAAGTAACTTAACTAATAAATTTTCAGGAGCAGAAATTGAACAATGTATAATAGAAGCTATGCATCAAGGCTTTTATGAAAAAAGAGAATTCACAACACAAGACATAATAAGTGCTATAACAGAATGTATACCATTATCATTTACTAATGAAGATATAATCAATTCTATTCAAAAATGGGTGAAAACCGGAAAAATAAGGAATGCATCACATGAGTTAAAAGGATCATAATATTGAGTCCTGATATTGAGCTACTTTTCCAAAGAGCTTCCTCTTAAGTATCATTGCCGCTATAACGTTTAACAACCGAGTTCGGGATGGTTCGGAGTGGTTCCATTATGCTATGAATATCAGGACATAATTTATATATTGCTAACTAAAGTTAAATAAATAATTAATTAAGTTTTTGATCTATTAGTACATCTCAGCTGAATGTATTACTACAATTACACTTAATGCCTATCAAACGGTTAGTCTTACCGTGATCTTACCCGCAAATGCGGAAAGAGTACTCATCTTGAGGTTAGCTTCCCACTTAGATGCTTTCAGCGGTTATCTTATCCGCACTTGGCTACCCAGCGTTTACTGTTGGCACAATAACTGGTACACCAGAGGTGCGTCTCTCCCGGTCCTCTCGTACTAAGGAGAAATCCTCTCAATACTCTAGCGCCTACACCGGATATGGACCGAACTGTCTCACGACGTTCTGAACCCAGCTCGCGTACCGCTTTCATGGGCGAACAGCCCAACCCTTGGGACGTACTACCGCCCCAGGATGCGATGAGCCGACATCGAGGTGCCAAACCTCCCCGTCGATGTGAACTCTTGGGGGAGATCAGCCTGTTATCCCTAGAGTAACTTTTATCCGTTGAGCGACAGCCTTTCCACTCAGCACTGTCGGATCACTAAGGCCGACTTTCGTCTCTGCTCGACTTGTAAGTCTTGCAGTCAAGCTCCTTTTTGCCTTTACACTCTACGACTGATTTCCGACCAGCCTGAAGGAACCTTTGCACGCCTCCGTTACCTTTTAGGAGGCGACCGCCCCAGTCAAACTGCCCACCTGAAACTGTTCCTTGGCCGGATAACGGCTTTCAAGGTTAGAATTCTAGCTTATTGAGAGTGGTATCTCACTTTTGGCTTCTTTATACCCGCAAGTATAATATCTTAGCCTCCCACCTATACTGCGCAAAATAAGCCCAAACCCAATTCCAGGCTACAGTAAAGCTTCATAGGGTCTTTCTGTCCAGGTGCAGGTAGTCCGCATCTTCACAGACAATTCTATTTCGCCGAGTCTCTCTCCGAGACAGTGCCCAAATCGTTACGCCTTTCGTGCGGGTCGGAACTTACCCGACAAGGAATTTCGCTACCTTAGGACCGTTATAGTTACGGCCGCCGTTCACCGGGGCTTCAGTTGCTAGCTTTGCTTAAGCTAACCAGCTTCTTTAACCTTCCGGCACTGGGCAGGCGTCAGCCCCCATACATTGTCTTACGACTTAGCGGAGACCTGTGTTTTTGATAAACAGTCGCTTGGGCCTGGTTATTGCAACCCTACAAGGGTACCCCTTCTTCCGAAGTTACGGGGCTATTTTGCCGAGTTCCTTAGAGAGAGTTATCTCGCGCCCCTTAGTATACTCTACCTACCTACCTGTGTCGGTTTAGGGTACAGGTATTTAATGTTTAAGATATATCGAGCTTTTCTAGGAAGTATGACATCAATCACTTCAGTACCTTGGTACTTTGTACTCACTTCTTAGCTCAAGATGTTTTCTCCATCTCTCTTAACCTTGAAAGTTTAAACCGGTAACCAACATCCGGCTGATTTAGCCTTCTCCGTCCCTCGTTATCAACAATAAATAGTATAGGAATATTAACCTATTATCCATCGACTACGCTTTTCAGCCTCGCCTTAGGCCCTGACTAACCCTCCGCGGACGAACCTTCCAGAGGAAACCTTAGGTTTTCGGGGCATTGGATTCTCACCAATGTTTTCGCTACTTAAGCCGACATTCTCACTTCTGCTTTGTCCACATCCGTTTACACTAATGCTTCAACCTACAACAGAACGCTCCCCTACCGATGTAAAACATCCCACATTTTCGGCAATATACTTAGTCCCATTCATTTTCGGCGCAGGATCACTTGACCAGTGAGCTATTACGCACTCTTTAAAGGATTGCTGCTTCTAAGCAAACCTCCTGGTTGTCTTTGCATTCCCACCTCCTTTGCCACTTAGCATATATTTGGGGGCCTTAAATGGTGGTCTGGGCTGTTTCCCTTTTGACAATGAAGCTTATCCCCCACTGTCTCACTGGTTAACTACATACTTAGTATTCTGAGTTTGCATCGATTTGGTACCGCTCTCGCAGCCCGCACCGAAACAGTGCTTTACCCCTAAGAATAAGCGTCAACCGCTGCGCCAAAACGCATTTCGGGGAGAACCAGCTAGCTCCGGATTCGATTGGCATTTCACCCCTAACCACAACTCGTCCGCTGATTTTTCAACATCAGTCGGTTCGGACCTCCACTTAGTGTTACCTAAGCTTCACCCTGGCCATGGCTAGATCATCCGGGTTCGGGTCTATAAATAGTGACTAACGCTCTATTAAAGCTCGCTTTCACTATGGCTTTGATATTCTTTATCTTAACCTGCCACTATCTATAAGTCGCCGGCTCATTCTTCAACATGCACGCAGGCAGACGATTAGTCGTCCTTCTACTGCTTGTAAGCTTACGGTTTCATGTTCTATTTCACTCCCCTCCCGGGGTTCTTTTCACCTTTCCCTCGCGGTACTGTTTCACTATCGGTCATTTAGGAATATTTAGCCTTACGAGGTGGTCCTCGCTGATTCACACGGGATTTCACGTGCCCCATGCTACTTGGGATACAGCTAGAATAGATTTAATTTTCGATTACAGGATTATCACCTTCTATGATACAGCATTCCATCTGATTCATCTAACTATTTCTAATTTCATGTTACTGTCCCACGACCCCATCAAAACTAATTAAGATGGTTTAGGCTGTTCTCATTTCGCTCGCCGCTACTGAGAGAATCGCTTTTGCTTTCTTTTCCTCTGGCTAATAAGATGTTTCAGTTCACCAGGTTTGCTCTTTCCTACTTATGAATTCGGTAGGTAGTTTATAGAGTTTCCTCATTCGGGTATCTCCGGATTATTGCTTGCTTCCAGCTCCCCGAAGCGTTTCGTCGGTAGCCACGCCCTTCATCGCTTCTAAATGCCAAGGTATTCACCGTAAGCTCTTACTTTACTTAATTAAATATTATTCAACTTAATAGTTGAGCAATATATTTGTGGAGATAAGCGGACTCGAACCGCTGGCATCTGCCTTGCAAAGGCAGCGCTCTACCAACTGAGCTATACCCCCATAGCTGTTTAGAAATTTTAAACTAATTCTGTACAGCTGGGCTATCCTGGACTTGAACCAGGGACCTCACCCTTATCAGGGGTGCGCTCTAACCAGCTGAGCTAATAGCCCTTAACATATTTTTTGTATAACGATCTAGGTAAAAATTTAAATTCCCTAAAAGGAGGTGATCCAGCCGCACCTTCCAGTACGGCTACCTTGTTACGACTTCACCCCAGTCACTAGCCCTACCTTAGGCACCCCCCTCCACAAGGGTTAGGGTAATGACTTCGGGCGTGGCCAGCTTCCATGGTGTGACGGGCGGTGTGTACAAGGCCCGGGAACGGATTCACCGCCGTATAGCTGACCGGCGATTACTAGCGATTCCACCTTCATGCAGGCGAGTTTCAGCCTGCAATCCGAACTGAGGCCGCGTTTATGAGATTAGCTTGTCTTCACAGAGTAGCAACTCTTTGTCACGGCCATTGTAGCACGTGTGTAGCCCAGAGCATAAGGGGCATGCTGACTTGACGTCATCCTTACCTTCCTCCGGTTTGTCACCGGCAGTCTCTTTAAAGTGCCCAACTTAATGATGGCAACTAAAGACAAGGGTTGCGCTCGTTGCGGGACTTAACCCAACATCTCACGACACGAGCTGACGACAGCCATGCACCACCTGTGTTCACATTCCCGAAGGCACTTTTAGCTCTCGCAAAAATTTGTGACATGTCAAGCTCTGGTAAGGTTCTTCGCGTTGCATCGAATTAAACCACATGCTCCACCGCTTGTGCGGGCCCCCGTCAATTCCTTTGAGTTTCACTCTTGCGAGCATACTTCCCAGGCGGGATACTTAACGCGTTAGCTACGATACTGCACGGATCGATACGCGCAACATCTAGTATCCATCGTTTACGGCTAGGACTACTGGGGTATCTAATCCCATTCGCTCCCCTAGCTTTCGTCTCTGAGTGTCAGTTATGGCCTAGCAGAGCGCTTTCGCTACTGGTGTTCTTCCCAATATCTACGCATTTCACCGCTACACTGGGAATTCCCTCTACCCTTACCATACTCTAGTTTAAGAGTTTCCACTGCTGATTTGGAGTTAAGCTCCAATATTTAACAGCAGACTTTCTAAACCACCTACAGACGCTTTACGCCCAATGATTCCGGATAACGCTTGCATCCCCCGTATTACCGCGGCTGCTGGCACGGAGTTAGCCGATGCTTATTCCTTAAGTACCGTCAGGACTTCTTCCTTAAGAAAAGAGGTTTACAACCCACAGGCATTCTTCCCTCACGCGGTATTGCTCCGTCAGGCTTTCGCCCATTGCGGAAAATTCCCAACTGCTGCCTTCCGTAGAAGTCTGGACCGTGTCTCAGTTCCAGTGTGGCTGATCATCCTCTCAAACCAGCTACTGATCGTCGCCTTGGTAAGCTTTTATCTTACCAACTAGCTAATCAGGCGTGAGCTCCTCTTCAGGCGGATTACTCCTTTCACCATAAAGGCACATAGGGCATTAGCAATCATTTCTAAATGTTATTCCCTTCCTAAAGGCAGATTCTCACGTATTACTCACCCGTCCGCCACTAAAGTATAAACTTTCGTTCGACTTGCATGTGTTAAGCATACCGCCAGCGTTCATCCTGAGCCAGGATCAAACTCTCCGTGTTATCCAGAATAAATATTCAAAGCAAATCACTTTGCTAAGTAAGAAATTACATCTTAACTAAATAGAAAGATACTATTTTTCATATCATATTGTCAACCCCTAAATTCAGTAAAATCTATAAAATTATTATATATTCAATTATGCTTACGCATGATACAATTCATGCTTTTCGAGAAATATTTTCACTACAACAAGCATAAATACTCAACCATATAACAACTTATTTATATCTATAAAATAAAACTAGATCATATAATGTTAGATATATTATATTAATCCTATACAATTTATTAATATATTGTATTGAACAAAGCAATTGAATACAATTAAAAAAATAATAAATTTTAAAATTCATATTAAATAGGATATTAAACAATTGGATAATCAAAAGGAAAAAATTTTAGTTGTTGACGATGAAACAAGTATTAGAAGAATTTTAGAAACCAGACTATCTATGATAGGATATGAAGTAGTAAGTGCATGTGACGGTGAAGAAGCTTTACTTACATTCCGAAGAGAATATCCTAATTTAGTTGTACTAGATGTAATGATGCCAAAATTAGATGGGTACGGCGTATGTCAAGAACTACGCAAAGAATCAGACGTACCTATAATCATGCTAACTGCTTTAGGAGATGTATCTGACCGAATCACAGGTTTAGAATTAGGTGCAGATGACTATGTAGTAAAGCCCTTCTCCCCAAAAGAACTCGAAGCTAGAATTAGATCTGTCTTAAGAAGAGTGGATAAAATATCGCTTAGTCCTGGAATACCTAGCTCAGGTATTATAAATATAGGATTTCTTAAAGTGGATACAAACAAAAGACAAGTTTACAAAAACAATTGTAGGGTAAGATTAACAGGTATGGAATTTAGCTTACTAGAACTATTAGTAAGTAAAGCAGGTGAACCATTTTCTAGAGCTGCTATATTACAAGAAGTATGGGGTTATACACCAGAAAGGCACGTAGATACGAGAGTTGTTGATGTACATATCTCAAGACTAAGAGCTAAGCTAGAAGATGACCCTAGTAATCCTGATTTAATTTTAACAGCAAGAGGTACAGGATATTTATTCCAAAGAATTACAGAAAATAATAAATAAGACAATATATTAAGCCATTTCAAAATACTTAAATATAAAAACTGTTTTTTTGATAATTCTATAAAATTAATAAGTAGTAAATTAGACCTCAAAATAAATAATAAATTTATTTATACCTGGTATCATCAAATATATCTATAAAAAAATTTTAATTTTAATTTAAAATCATTAAATAGATAATTTATTTTCATTTTTAATAAATATTTGTTAGTTATATATATTAGAAAATATTACAAATACTGATTCATATGTTAATCACTTACATATTAATTAATCGAGCTATAGTATAATATCAAAAGAATTAATTAAAATATGCATAATTATTAACTTAGAGAAGTTAAATTTAACTTATTTTTTTAATTAATATATTTAATAAGAATTATTATTATAATGACATTTAACCGTAAAGAAAAGTAAAGCTGTATTGATACAACTTATATCAAAATCAATAGTATATAAAATACTACAATTTGACAATATATTTACTTACTAAATTTGCTCTGGAGACAATATTTATGACAGTAGCAATTGGACAAGAAAAAAATCGCGGCAAATTTGATTTAATTGATGATTGGGTAAAAAGAGATAGATTTGTATTTGTAGGATGGTCTGGACTTTTACTATTCCCTTGTGCTTACCTTTCTTTAGGAGGTTGGTTAACAGGTACTACATTTGTAACCTCTTGGTACACACATGGATTAGCAAGCTCATACTTAGAAGGATGCAATTTCTTAACTGCTGCTGTATCTACACCAGCTAATAGTATGGGGCATTCATTATTATTACTATGGGGACCTGAAGCACAAGGCGATTTTACACGTTGGTGTCAAATTGGAGGCTTGTGGTCTTTTATTGCATTACATGGATCCTTTGGCTTAATTGGATTTTGCTTAAGACAATTTGAAATTGCTAGACTAGTTGGCATTAGACCATACAATGCAATTGCATTCTCTGGACCGATTGCTGTATTTGTATCAGTATTTTTAATGTACCCACTAGGACAAGCAAGTTGGTTCTTTGCACCTAGTTTCGGTGTTGCTGCTATTTTCCGATTCCTATTATTCTTACAAGGATTCCATAATTGGACTCTAAATCCATTTCATATGATGGGTGTTGCAGGTATTCTAGGAGGAGCACTTCTATGCGCTATTCACGGTGCTACTGTACAAAATACAATATTTGAAGATGGTGATGCTGCTGATACCTTTAGAGCATTTACCCCAACACAATCTGAAGAAACATATTCTATGGTGACAGCTAATCGGTTTTGGTCACAAATTTTTGGAGTTGCTTTTTCTAACAAACGTTGGCTTCATTTCTTTATGCTTTTTGTACCAGTAACAGGTATGTGGACTAGTGCTTTTGGTATAGTAGGGTTAGCACTAAATTTAAGAGCTTATGATTTTGTATCACAGGAACTTAGAGCAGCTGAAGATCCTGAATTTGAAACATTCTATACTAAAAATATCTTATTAAACGAAGGTATTCGTGCATGGATGGCTGCTCAAGACCAGCCTCACGAGAACTTTATATTCCCTGAGGAGGTTTTACCACGTGGAAACGCCCTTTAATAATAATGTCAGTATTGGCGGTAGAGATATAGAATCAACTGGTTTTGCATGGTGGTCTGGTAACGCTAGACTAATTAATGTATCAGGTAAATTACTAGGTGCTCATGTCGCACACGCAGGAATAATGGTATTCTGGACAGGTGCAATGACATTATTTGAAGTAGCACATTTTGTCCCAGAAAAACCCCTATATGAACAAGGATTTATACTTATACCTCATTTAGCAACATTAGGATGGGGTGTAGGACCAGGTGGAGAAATTACTAATATATATCCTTATTTTGTTACAGGTGTAGTGCATTTAATATCATCTGCTGTTTTAGGATTTGGTGGACTATATCATTCACTAATAGGTCCAGATACTCTAGAAGAGTCTTTTCCATTCTTTGGATATGATTGGAGAGACAAAAACAAAATGACAACTATATTAGGAATACACCTAGTTCTATTAGGAATAGGCTCATTCCTATTAGTCCTTAAAGCACTTTTCTTTGGAGGAGTTTATGACACTTGGGCACCTGGTGGTGGTGACGTTAGATTCATAAATAATCCTACATTGAATCCATCTGTAATTTTTGGATATGTGCTAAAATCTCCTTTTGGAGGTGATGGATGGGTAGTTAGCGTTAATAATATGGAAGACCTAATAGGCGGTCATGTATGGCTAGGCGTCATTTGTATTGCCGGTGGCATATGGCACATTTTAACAAAACCATTTGCTTGGGCAAGACGCGCATTTGTATGGTCTGGAGAAGCATACTTATCATATAGCCTAGGTGCCTTATCTATTATGGGATTAACAGCATCAAACTTCGTATGGTACAATAATACAGCATACCCAAGTGAATTCTATGGACCTACTGGACCAGAAGCATCACAAGCACAAGCATTCACATTCCTAGTAAGAGACCAAAGATTAGGAGCAAATGTAGCATCTGCACAAGGGCCTACTGGTTTAGGTAAATACCTAATGAGATCACCAAGTGGAGAAATTATTTTTGGTGGTGAAACAATGAGATTCTGGGACTTAAGAGCACCTTGGGTAGAACCTTTAAGAGGGCCTAATGGACTAGACTTAAACAAAGTGAAAAATGATATACAACCATGGCAAGAAAGAAGAGCTGCTGAATATATGACACATGCTCCTTTAGGATCTTTAAACTCTGTAGGTGGTGTTGCAACAGAAATTAATTCTGTCAATTATGTATCTCCTCGTTCATGGTTAACAACATCTCATTTCTTCTTAGGGTTTTTCTTATTTATAGGACATTTATGGCATGCTGGTAGAGCAAGAGCCGCTGCTGCTGGATTTGAAAAAGGTATCAATAGAGAAAATGAAGCCGTATTATCAATGAGACCTCTAGATTAGAATTCACATGTCATCATAAATCTATATAATGTAAAAACAAGTTAAATAAAAATTTTCATTAAAAAAAATTATTTTTATAACTTAATTCAATATGAATAAAACATAGGAATAAATAATTATTCCTATGTTTTTAATTGCTACAATAAAAAAACTATAAGCTTTAATAAATACCCAAAATAGATAATATAGAACAAGAAGTATAAATTTCAAAAATAAAAATAAAAAGAAAAGATATCATCGCTAAACGTCCATTCCAAGTTTCTGCTCCAAGAGATAAACCCCAAATCCATTGATTACGATCAATCGTCATAAGTTACTTATTATATTTCCCTTCACAACACTAAATCTCTGCATAGAATTATTATTCTTGATACAATATAAAATAAAAATAAATGAATATACCTAATAAATACAATGCAATTAAATGTATATATTATATCACATCCATTACTACAAAATTTAGCCCACAAAATAATCAATTACCAAATAAATAAAACACCTAATAATTATACAGATCAAGCAAATATAGGACAATTAATGGTATATGAAGCCATAAGAAAATGGTCACAAAATGAAAAAATGTATGTTAAAAATCTACATACAATAAAAGAAATACAAATGTTTCACCCTAAAGACTCTTACATACTTATTGCAGATTTAACACATAGTTATGATTTTTTAAGTAAAATACCAGAATTATTACCTAAAATACATTTTATTCATTATAATCTAGAAATCAAAAATACATTGGATCACAATTCAAATATTATAAAACTCGCAACCATCAATAACAATAAGATTATTATTATCACAAAATTCTTAAACAATTATTCAATTATCAATCTATTAGAATACTTAGTCTTAACAAAACATGTTACACTAAAACAAATACGCATCATTTGTATTACATGTCACAATAAAATATTAGATAAACTAGGACAACAGTATCCTCACCTCCATATTTATACAACTAAAATAATAAATACTTAATTTTATAAAATATATGTTTTTCGACCCAATAATATATACATGTTATGAATATAATTACTAATTCGTTTAATTTAATCTTCACATCTATTGCAAACTTTTCAGAAATATATTTAATTTTAATACTCTTAAAACTATCTTTGGCTTGGTTTCCGACAGTTAATTGGTATAATGAGCCTTTTTGCTCACTAAATAGATTAACTGATCCATACTTAAGATTATTTCGAGGTACTATACCTATGATTTTTGGAATGGATATGTCACCAATGCTAGGAATTATTTTTCTACAATGTCTAACCGTGATTTTCAATAACATACGTATTGAATATGTCACATAAACTATTAAAATGAATATAAAAATCTTTTATATTTACATCGTATATAATATAATAAATAAAAAATTAATAAGAAAATGCTTAAAATTAGACTTAAAAGATTTGGAAGAAAAAAAAGTCCCAGCTACCGCCTGGTTGTAATTGATAGTAAAAAAAGAAGAGATGGTAGAGCAATTGAAGAAGTCGGCTTCTATAATCCTTTAACTAATCAAACCCAAATCAATATTCTTAAAATTGAACAAAGAATTAAACAGGGAGCACAAATTACACCTACAGTACACAATATTATAAAAAAAATTCAAATCTTATCTAAATAATTAGGAGCAACAAATTGCAAAAATTTACACTCAAAATTTTATGGCTTGAACATAACGTTGCTATTGCAGTTGACCACATAGTAGGCAAAAGTTATAGTCCTCTCACTTCTTATTTCTTTTGGCCAAGAAATGATGCATGGGAACAACTAAAAGCTGAATTAGAATCAAAACCATGGATATCAGATCATGACAAAGTAGAATTACTAAATAAAGCTACTGAAATAATTAACTTCTGGCAAGAAAAAGGAAAACAAAAATCTTTATCGCAAGCTCAAGAAAAGTTTCCAGAATTTATATTTGCAGGTAGTAATTAAAATGAATGATGATTAGTTTCACAATAAAAACTAATCATCAAATAAATTACAGAAAATTTATCAAAATAACATTGTATGCAAAATAAACTGCTTATTAAAAAAAAATTGACTCAATTATCATCTGTTTAGAAGCTCTAGATATATATAGCACAGATCAAATTAATAATTTCTTATCTGCAGATAACAAAAAAACAACTTATAAAATATTATCAATCAGAAACAGCAACTATTTAAGACACCCTAATTGTTTTTCCATCTGCAACTTTACAGATACTATACATATTATTCATAAAATATATCAAATAACTAATAAACCTTTTATACAAAAGCTAATAACTCAAATTCTAGAAGATTACATATCCCCTTCTAACCAATTATCTTTATTTACTATACAATACATCTCTCGATTTAGATATATTTATAGTAAAACACAAGATCTATATAATATCGATCATTATAATAACTTGATTAATATTGAAAACATTGCTATTTCAAACATATATATCTTAAATAATGCACAAAATAAATATGGGATTTACAATATTATCAAGTACTTATATATATGAATCATTAGTTGGTGACTTGTTCAACAACAATACATTCAGTAGTTAATACCATACTAGCAATAGATGAAGCATTTTGTACAGCAGAACGTGTAACCTTCGCAGGATCAATAATACCATATTGATACATATCAACTAAAGAGCCTTGATTAGCATCATATCCAATATGAAATTCTTGACTTTTCACTTTAGTAACAATTACTGCACCATTAAAACCTGAATTCTCTACTATACGAGTTAAAGGTGCAATCAATGCATTATTTACAATTAAAGCTCCTACTAATTCTTCATCACCTAAATTCTCTTTAGCCCAAGTATTTAAATCTGCGGATAAATGCACTAAAGTTGCTCCACCTCCAGGAACAATACCTTCTTCAATAGCTGCCCTAGTAGCATTAATAGCATCTTCCAGACGTAACTTCTTATCTTTCATTTCTGTTTCAGTCGCAGCACCAACTTTAACTACAGCAATACCACCAACCATTTTAGCCAATCTTTCTTGTAGCTTTTCTTTCTCATAATCATTATTACTTACTTCTATTTGACGCCTAATCTGATCGCATCTAGATTGAATTTCTGCTTGATTAGAATCAGCAACAATTATTGTAGAATCTTTAGTAATAGTAACTCGACGAGCTGTTCCAAGATCTGATAAAGATACTTTATCCAAACTAAATCCCATATCTTCTGTAATTACTTGACCTGATGTAACAACACCAATATCCTCCAGAAAAGCTTTTCTTCTATCTCCAAATCCTGGAGCTCTAACCGCTACTACATTAATTATCCCTCTTAATTTATTCACAATAATTGTAGCCAAAGCTTCTTTCTCAATATCTTCTGCAATAATCAAAAGAGGACGTCCTGTTTTAGATACCTGTTCTAGTATAGGTACTAACTCCTGTTGTACCAAAGTGATTTTTTTATCTGTTAACAAAATATATGGATTATCTTGTACTATCTCAACTTTAGATGCATCATTTAAAAAATATGGAGAAATAAATCCTTTATCAAATCTCATCCCCTCTACTATTTCTAATTGTGTCGTAGTAGACTGACCTTCTTCTAAAGAAATTACTCCTTCTCTACCAACTTTTTCAATTGCAGATGCTATCATATTACCGATATCAATATCATTACCTGCAGAAATAGATGCGATATGTGCAATATCCTTAATATTATTTATTGGTCTAGAATATTCAGATATTTTAGATACAATAAACTTAACTGCTTTTTCAATCCCTTTCTTAAGAATCATCGGATTGGCACCAGCTGCAACATTTTTCATACCCTGCTTTACAATAGCATGAGCTAAGACAGTTGCTGTAGTAGTACCATCTCCTGCAACATCATTAGTTTTTGATGCCGCTTGTCTAATTAATGACACACCTGTATTTTCTATAACATCCTGTAACTCTATTTCCTTAGCAATTGTAACACCATCATTAACAATTTGAGGTGAACCCACTTTACGCTCTAATACAACATTTCTACCTTTAGGACCTAAAGTTACTGATACAGCTTCTACTAGAATATCCATTCCTTTTTCTAGTGCTTTACGTGCATCATCCTGATATAATATTTGTTTACTCATCAATATATCCTCTTTATTATTCTATTCGAAAATAATATATAATCAAAATTATAAGAAAATATTAAACTAAAACATAAAATAAAAAGTCTAGATTTTTCAGAAATAACAATGATATAATAATTGTGGTTAAGGGCTTGTAGCTCAGTGGATTAGAGCACATGGCTACGAACCATGGTGTCGGGGGTTCGAATCCCTCCTTGCCCGATATACTAAAATAATAGCTAAACCAATTTAAATAATACTTTATACATTGTATTAAGATAACATAATCCTATGCAACCTTTAAGAGGAACAAAAGATATATTGCCAGAAGAAATTAAATTTTGGCAATACATATATGATAAGGCTTTAACAATATTAACATTATATAATTATAAAGAAATACGAACACCTATATTCGAATCTACAACTTTATTTAAAAGGAGTATAGGCAATGATACAGATATAGTCAATAAAGAAATGTATAGCTTTAGAGACCAAGGAGATAGAGATATTACATTAAGACCTGAGGGAACCGCAAGTATAGCCAGATCTATCATAAGTAATAAATTATATGCAAACAATCAGCTTCAAAAATTATGGTACTTAGGACCAATGTTTAGATATGAAAGGCCTCAAAGCGGTAGACAAAGACAGTTCCATCAATTAGGAATAGAATGTATCGGTAGTATCAGCCCAATGGCAGATGCAGAAGTAATACGTATAGCAACTCAAATACTTCAAGAGCTCAAATATTCCAACTATCATCTCGAGCTCAACTCAATTGGAAACCCACAAGAAAGATCTAATTACACAGAAGCTCTAAAAAATTATCTTATTCCTTATGAACAAGATTTAGATAATGATTCAAAAAAAAGACTACATAATAATACATTAAGAATTTTAGATACTAAAAATACAAAAACTTTAGAAATACTAAATAATGCACCATTACTTAATAAATATCTAGAGAAAGAATCACAACAACACTTTCAAGAATTATGCATATATCTAGATACACTAAATATAAAATATAAGATTAATCCCAATCTTGTCAGAGGTTTAGACTATTATAACTATACAGCTTTTGAAATCAAAACTAACCATTTAAATAGTCAAAATACAATATGTGGAGGAGGTAGATATGATACATTAATACAACAATTAGGTGGTCCTAATATACCTGCTGTAGGATGGGCTATAGGTATCGAAAGATTACTACTATTAATAAAAACGCAACTGAATATAAATAATACAACACCAGAAATATATATAGCTACTCAAGGAGAAGAAGCAAAAAAAGAGATCTGGCATATCATACCTATTTTAGAAGAACTATACATAAAATTTGAGATCAATTTTGATAATAACAGCATAACAAAACAAATTAAAAAAGCATATAAATCAGAAGCAAAATTATGCCTAATCTTAGGAGAAAATGAAATCTTTTATAATACTCTTACATTAAAATGGCTAAAACTCAAAAAACAAGAAACTATTGCTAGAACTGATTTAAAAAATAAGTTATTAAACATAAAACACGAAACAAATAATATCACTTTTGCATAAATCAAAAATTGTAAAAAGTTGACAAATATATTCATAAAATTGCTAGAATAGTTATGCATATTAGTATTGGGGTGTAGCCAAGCGGTAAGGCAGCGGACTTTGACTCCGCCATTCGCAGGTTCGAATCCTCCCACCCCAGTTTTCTAACTTAATATTTTTTTATATAACTATTA
This sequence comes from Asparagopsis taxiformis, assembly GCA_030407315.1. NCBI lineage: Eukaryota > Rhodophyta > Florideophyceae > Bonnemaisoniales > Bonnemaisoniaceae > Asparagopsis > Asparagopsis taxiformis. The sequence goes on along the minus strand of JALQPE010000469.1, from coordinate 191,626 downwards.
ACCTCTATACAATAATTATATAACTCACATTAATGTTAAAATTCATTTTATAACACTTAATTATGAATAAAGGATCCATAACAATGACAACTATTCAATTTATTCAAGGCATAGATGAAACTATTATCCCTGATGTACAACTCACTAGATCTAGAGATGGTAATAATGGAAAAGCAACTTTTAGATTTAATAATCCAGATATTTTAAAACCATGTATGGAAAATAAAGGAGATATAACAGGTATGTATTTAAAAGATGAAGAAGGGCAAATGGTTACAAGAGATGTGAATGCCAAATTTATTAATGGTAGACCACAAGCAATTGAAGCAATATATATTATAAAAAATCCACAAGATTGGGATAGATTTATGCGCTTTATGGAAAGATACTCCAATGATCATCAACTATCATTTATAAAAGCAAAATCATAAATTTATTTACATCTTCATAAACATATCCATTAAATACAATTACCTCATAATGGATATTCATCCTAATATTAACATTAAAATATGAAAGTTTCCTGGAAATTATTAAATCAAATTGTAGACTTAAATAATATAACTCTTACAGAGTTTACAAACAAATTAACACTAGCTGGATTTGAAGTAGAAAGCATTAATCATAAAAAAAATCCAACTGATATCATCATCGATTTAAATATAACAAGTAATCGCCCTGATCTATCTTACTTAGTAGGTCTCGCTAGAGAAGTAAGTATCATCTTTAATAAAAAATTAAATAGATCCACAATTGACTTCAAAGATCTAAATCAACTAGATACTAATAACACTTGTAATAATCAAAAATTTGAGACAATTCAAGATATTAATTATATAAATATTAGTATCATTGATGATATACAAAATATGACAACCCCTACATGGTTACAAAACTTTTTAAATACTTATGACATTGAAAGCCATAATCTACTTAATGATATTATAGAATATATACAAATAAAATGGGGACAAACTCTTGAAATCTTTGATACTAAAACACTGAATACAAACCAAACAAAAGAACCAAATACTATTAACTTTCTTGACATTCAAAAAAATGAACTCTATAAAGAAATTATAACTGAGACTAAAGATAATAACATACAATCAAATCAATATCCCTATGTTCTTACATATAACCAACAACCTCTCTCTGTACTAGGCATAAAACCTAATACCAATTTAACTCCAAACTTCTATACATCATCTATTATAATCATACAGTACACATGTACAAATCAATATATTAGAAATATAAATCAACTTTTACAAATAAAACCGGTTAAATATATTCAAGATCAAATATCACATGATTTCATCAATGCATATAATGAAACCATATATTTAATACTATATCTCACTAAATGCTATCTTGTAGCATCATATCAAACAAAAAAAATATCTACACCCAGTCTATCACTCATTATTAGCAAAGACGAAATTAACAATATATTAGGTCCAACTATAAATGAAACACCAAAATATTTATCTGAAGCAGACATTAGCAGCATATTAAAACAACTCAAATTTCAACATTATATCTCAAAAAATTTATTCAATATAAAAATACCACAATATAGACTCAACGATATAACACGTAATATCGATATAATTGAAGAAATAGGTAGAATTTATGGTTTTAATAATTTTATAGACTGTTTACCATCAAAATATACATACAATAAAACACCAAAACTTATAACTTTTATTCGTAAAATCAAAACAACCCTCAGAAATATTGGATTACATGAAGTTGTACATTATTCATTGAGAAAAAAATTAAATCAAGATCAAAATCAAAACGCAGTATCTCTTTACAATCCCCTATTAGAAGAGCAATCTCAACTAAGAACTAACTTATTAAATAGCCTCATAAACACAAAAAAATATAATACTCAACAAAAAAACTGGCTCACAGAAATTTTTGAAGTAGGTACTACATTTCATAAAACATCACTACAATCTAATCAAATAGAAGAAAAAATACACTTAGCTGGTCTTTTAAGTAATACTAATTATATAAAATATAGTTGGTCAGATACACCTCAACCTTTAACATGGTTTCATGCAAAAGGACAACTAGAAGAATTCTTCGAAAGAATAAATGCAAATATTCAATGGCTAGTAATAAATAATAAAAAAGATGCAAGCTATGAAAAGCTAGAGATATATAAACTGTTCCATACACAGAGAACTACTTTAATAGTTAATAAATATACATTAGAAGAAATAGGTATATTTGGACAAATCAATCTCAAATTGGCAAAAAGTTATCATATTAATCCACTTACATACATCTTCGAACTCAATATAACCAAATTATTAAATACTATACAATATACACATAATAAAGCAGAATATATCATTAAACCATACTCTAACTACCCTTATGTTACTAGAGATATTACATTTATACTAAATGACAAAAGTAATATAGAGTATATCAAAAATAAAATTACTGAAACAAACAATTCATTAATTGAATCAATAGAAATCATCAACGAATATACACAAAATTCTACAGAAATAAGTATACGCAGGATTTGTATACGTATAACTTACAGAGCACATAATAGAACACTAAACAATCAAGACATTGCTAAAATCAATGAAAATATTAATCAACTGATGTTAATAGAAAGTAAAAATGAAACATTAACAGAGTAAGTCATAAGCCGGATTTTGTTCTTAAATAATAATATATCTACAATTATACAAATATTATTAATAAGGGTAGTCATTAATCTATAGTATATATTACTATACACCTGCAGTATTAATTAATGAATTTACATGTTAATAATCAAATGATTATAGAACTATCATCCATTTATTCAATTACTTTGCACCTTTACGGGGTTTACCGAGCAAATATCTCAAACATATTTCTGGTGTGCTCTTACCACACCTTTGCACCCTTACCTAAAATACATAAATATTTTGGGCGGTTTTTTTCTGTGGCACTTTCCTCGTAGTCACCTACACTGGACTTTATCCAGCTATACTTATCTAAATGGAGCCCGGACTTTCCTCAAATTTATATAAAACTCGCAACTACCTACGCTTACTCATACCTAAAAGAATAAAATATAAAAAATAAAAAAGCAAATATATGTCTAAAAATAAAAGTTTTACAGCACAAGATTTTGCTTCGGTACTTAACCAATATAATTATAATATTCACTCTGGTGATATTGTAGCTGGAACAATATTTAATCAAGAATCACAAGGCTTCTTAGTTGATATAGGGGCTAATATAGCTGGATATTTACCAAATGAGGAAATTCCATACAATCTAAATCAAGAAGAATATCATATAGATTTTATTAATGAAACCAGAGAATTCTTTATCTTAGCATATAATATAAACTCGCAACAACTTCTATTATCCATAAAAAGACTTGAATACATAAGAGCATGGAAAAGAATTAAACAATTAGAAGCTGAAGACACTATTATACAAATACCCATTCATGGTACAAATAAAGGCGGATTCATCACAAAGTTAGAAGGAATACAAGGATTTATTCCTAAATCTCATATAAATTTAGCATCAATAGATAAAAATAACAATACTATTAAATGCCAATTACTAATAGCAAATGAAAAAAATAATAAACTCATTTTTAGCAATAAAAGAGCATTATTAAAAATACATAAGCATCGATTAAAAATAGGCCAAATTATACAAGGTAAAATTATAAAAATCCAAACTTATGGTCTCTTCATTCAAATCTATGATATTATTGCATTACTACATATTTCAGAAATAGGCAATACACGTATTACATACATAAATAAAATGTTTAAAATTAATGAAATAATTAAAGTAAAAATTATTCATCTTGATATGAAACAAGGAAGAATCTCTGTATCTCAGAGGAACATTACTTAACAGGTTAACCACCACCAACAATTGTAATCACTTCAATACAATCATTAGGTTGTAATATAATACTTGACATATTATCATATGAAACAATCTCTGAATTATATTCAACTGCGATTGACTTAAGATCAAAATCTAAATACATTAATAAATTCATTAAAGACATATTATACATGCAGTTAAAAACTTCTCCATTCACTATAATTTGGTTATAATTTACACTCATGCTCAAAAATAATATATAAAACAGTAGACGTTCAAGCAAAAAAACACTATAATTTTGTTATCACATACATGGCGGGTGTAGCCAAGAGGTTAAGGCAATGGATTGTGACTCCATCATTCGCGGGTTCGATTCCCGTCATTCGCCCTCAATATATCCTTATACTTCCAAGCAAACTGAGCAAGCTCTGTGCGATTCCTAGTCTTAGTTTTTTTCAAAAGACGACTAACATACTTTTCCACATTTCTTAAACTGAAATTTAATTTACCTGCAATTTCTTTATTCATTAAGCCTAAACTCAATAAACTTAATACCTCCATTTCTTTCAATGTGAATTTATCTTGAGAATTAAAATTGTCACTGCTAATATCAATAGAACTAGGATTAATGTTATTATTATATGAAATATAATCATTCCTTAATAATTTTATATTACAAAGCAAACTATTAATAATAGCTATTAATTCATCTGGATTAAAAGGTTTTATTAAATAAGCATTACAACCTAATTTATAACCCTTAATTCTATCAGAAGTCATACCTTTTGCAGTTAAGAATATTAAAGGAATAGATGCAAATATATCATTCATACGTAATATTTGAATCAAATCATAACCATTTAATTCCGGCATCATAATATCAGCAATAATAATATCAGGTTTATTAATATTAATAGTCTGTAAAGCCATCTTAACAGTACTCACTGTTTCTACACTAAAACCTTCAGACCTCAAATAAGAAGATATAGAATCTCTTAAAGATACATCATCATCCAAAAATAATATATGTTTTTTCATACTTGAATTCATAAACTATAATATAATGGCATTTATCTTTAAATGAGACAATTATGAAATGGATTTATTATTTTTCTTCATGCCATATACCTTTCAACATATACAAATTAAAAACAGGTGATGCTATTATTTATCAATATACATCACATAAATATCAATCTATTATTATTTTACAAGGATTACTATATATCACGAAACAATTTACAAATCATGAAAAGGCATGTATAGCTATCCTACAAACAAATAATGTTTTTGATAGTTATGATCTGCTCTTAAATACTCAAAAAAATGACAGTACTTATTATTATAAACTTGTAGCATTACAAACAACATTTATTTTAAGTTTTCAATTACAAGACTTAAGTATAAATAAAAATAATATTAATTCAAATCTACTATTAGATATTATTGCATCATACCAAAATACTATTAATAAATATAAAATTATGAATAATATATTAATACACAAATATATGCAAAATAGAATTATTCAACTACTACTTACATTAAGTGAAGAATTTGGTATAATTCATAAACATTCTATTATAATTCCTTTCGTAATTTCACAACACACTATTAGTGAAATAGTAGGAAGTAATAGAATTACCGTAAACCGTATTTTACGTAAACTATGCAAAAATCAACTAATTTCTTATTCTTATAATAAATATATTCAAATTAATAATCCTTTAGCTCTAAGTCATTTTTTATTCAATATATAGAAAGATATGTTACAATATATAATATACTAACTCCATGCTCATAAGTAGTCTAAATGTAAAATAATTTTAAATAATACCATAACAATATATTATGGGAAAAGTATATGACTGGTTTGAAGAGCGACTAGAAATTCAAGCCATTGCAGATGATATAACGAGTAAATATGTACCACCACATGTGAATATTTTTTACTGTATAGGTGGTATTGTTTTTACATCATTTTTAATACAAGTTGCTAGTGGCTTTGCAATGACATTTTATTATCGGCCAACTGTAGCTGAAGCTTTTTCATCTGTAGAATATATAATGACAGAAGTTAACTTTGGCTGGCTAATTAGGTCTATTCATAGATGGTCCGCAAGCATGATGGTTCTTATGATGATATTACATATTTTTCGCGTATACTTAACAGGCGGATTCAAAAAACCACGTGAATTAACATGGGTAACAGGTGTCATCTTAGCAGTACTAACCGTATCATTTGGAGTCACAGGATATTCATTACCATGGGATCAGATAGGATATTGGGCGGTAAAAATTGTAACCGGAGTACCTGAAGCAATTCCTGTAGTAGGAGGAAGTATAGTTGAGCTCTTAAGAGGAAGTGTCAGCGTTGGTCAAAGCACATTAACTCGATTTTATAGCTTACATACATTTGTTTTACCACTACTAACAGCTGTATTTATGTTAATGCATTTCCTAATGATTCGGAAACAAGGTATTTCAGGACCATTATAACTAGAATCGACTATATAATTAGATAACTTATAAGGAAATCAAAATATGTCTATTATAAAAAAACCAGATCTCACAGATCCTAAACTACGTGCTAAACTGGCTAAAGGAATGGGACATCATTACTATGGAGAACCAGCATGGCCAAATGATTTACTATATATGTTTCCAGTAGTTATATTAGGCACAATTGCATGTGATGTTGGTTTGTCCATTTTAGAACCATCTGTCATAGGCGAAAAAGCAAATCCATTTGCAACACCACTAGAAATACTACCTGAATGGTATTTTTTCCCTACATTCAATCTATTGCGAGTAATTCCCAATAAATTAATTGGTGTACTATCTATGGCATCAGTGCCTGCTGGCTTAATAACTGTTCCATTTATTGAAAATATCAATAAATTTCAAAATCCTTTTCGTAGACCTATAGCAACAACAGTATTTTTAATAGGTACTTTTGTTAGTATATGGCTAGGTATCGGAGCAACTATGCCTATATCAAAAGCTATTACTTTAGGTATATTTTAATCTCAATTAAATAACTAATAAATCACAAGAAGCATAGATTTATGCTTCTTGTGATTTATTAGTTATTTAATAGAAACTTGAGCACCAGCTTCTTCTAATTTATTTTTCATCTCTTCTGCATCATCTTTAGATATTGCTTCCTTTAAAACCTTAGGAGCTGACTCTACTAAATCCTTAGCATCCTTCAGACCTAAACCTGTAAGAGAACGTACTACTTTCAAAATAGCTATTTTTTTAGCAGCTGGAACCTCTTCTAACATTACATCAAACTCTGTTTGCTCATCTACATTCTCTGTACTTTGTGCATCACCTATGGCAGGCATCATAACCATACCACCACCAGAAGCTGCTGATGCATCAACATCAAATACTTCCTCTATTTTTTTAACTAATTCTGCTGCTTCTAATAAAGTTAACGACTTTAAATCTTCTATAATAGTTTCAATTTTAGTAGTCATAAAAATAAAATATCAAATAAACTAATAAATAAAATAAACATACCTTAAAATATTGAATTAATCATTCATATTCTTTATAAGATTAATATCAATCGTAATTGATGGACCCATTGTACTCGATAAATGAACTGATTTCCAGTACTTACCCTTAGCTCCTGAAGGGCGATTCTTTTCAATAGACTCTTTTAAAGCTACTAAATTTTGATATAAATCATCTGAAGTAAAATTTAATTTACCAAATGGAACATGCAATATACCTGTACGATCCACTTTATATTCAACTTTACCAGACTTAAATTCATAAATAGCATTTTGAAGATCTACAGTCACTGTACCTGCTTTAGGAGACGGCATTAAACCACGTGGACCTAAAACCCTACCTAATTTTGCTATCAAAGGCATAACATCAGGAGTAGCAATCAACTTATCAAAATCTAAACGTCCATTCATAATTTCATTAATTAAATCCTCAGAACCTACAATATCTGCACCTGCAGATAAAGCCTCTGATACTTTTTCACCTTGTGTGACCACAGCTATTTTGATTTTTTTTCCAGTACCTTTAGGTAAAATAAGCGTAGCACGCAATTGTTGATCAGCATATTTAGGATCCAATCCAAGAGCAATATGAGCCTCTACTGTTTCAACAAACTTAACATTAGATAAAGTTTGCAATAATTTTAATGCCTCCATAGGATCATACAATGTGTCTTTTTCTACCTTTTGTAGAATTTGCTTAAAACGCCTTGAATATTTATGCATTTATCCAGTTTCTCCTATATTAATTATCTATAGTAATTCCCATGTTTTTTGCTGTTCCACTCACAATCAACATAGCTTTTTCTATTTCTTGAGTATTTAAATCTGGTAATTTCATCTCTGCTATTTCTTTCAATTGTTGTTGAGAAATAGATCCAACTTTAGTTAAATTTGGTTGACCTGACCCCTTATTAACACCTACTGCTTTTGCTAAAAGCACAGATGCAGGAGGAGTTTTTAAAATAAAAGAAAAACTACGATCCTCATAAATAGAAATTTCTACTGGGATCACTAAACCAACTTTATCAGCTGTTCTAGCATTATATTCTTTACAGAACATCACAATATTAGCTCCATGTTGGCCCAAAGCAGGCCCTACAGGAGGAGCTGGGGTAGCTTTACCTGCATTTAAAGCTAATTTAACAACTCCAACAATTTTTTTAACCATAAGATTTTTATTTAATATATAAATATGAATATTTATAGAATCATATACAACAAACAACTAAAACAAATTATATAAATTTCTTTTCATGATTGTTATTATATGAGCAATTTATAATTTTTCCAATAGTTAATTATAAATAAAAAATTAATATTACTACACGCCCTGAAGGACTTGAACCCTCGACACTAGGTTTTGGAAACCTACGTTCTACCAACTGAACTAAAGGCGCAATTATAATTAATAATATATGTTTATAGTGACATAATCTTTAAGCAAATACAAGATATATACAAAACAAAATAGATATATGACATTAAATCCACGCAACTATGATACATATTTATCTAAAGAAGAATACAAATTATTCGCCCGTCATCTTAGTTTAGATAGTATAGGTATAAATGGACAAAAAAGACTTAAACAAGCAAGTATTTTATTTATAGGAGCAGGAGGATTAGCATCTTCTGCAATTATATATTTAGCAGCTTCTGGAATCGGATGTATTGGCATTATTGATAATGATTATATAACTGAGTCAAACTTACATAGACAAGTACTATATAAAGTAAATAATGTAAATCAATTAAAAGTATTCTGTGCAAAAAAGGAAATTCTAAAAATTAATCCTTCATGTCAAGTAAACATATATCCAGAAAGATTAAATGAAAATAATGCTATACATATATTCAAAAAATATGACATTATCTTAGATGCAAGTGATAATTTTCCTACTCGTTATATTATTGATCAAGTATGCTATCAACTACATAAAGTACATATATATGGAGCCATACAAAATTTTGAAGGACAAATTAGCGTATTTAATTATAAAAATGGTATTACATATTCAGATTTATATCCTAAATCTCTACAACTAAACCCACATACATGTAATGAGATTGGTGTATTAGGAATATTACCTGGTATTATAGGTCTTATACAAGCAACTGAAGCAATCAAAATTATCACTGGAAGTGGAGAAATATTAAGTGGATATTTATTAATATATAATGCTCTAACAATAGACTTCAAAAAAATAAAAATTCGATCAAATAAAAAAACAAATTTATTAATAAGTAATTATAAATTTCTACCAGATTCATCACATAATCTTTCAATAAAAGATTTTAAGCAATACTTATTCAACAATAAGAGAAAAATGCTTATTATAGACGTTAGACAAAACATTGAATTTCAACTACAACATATTCAGAATGCTATTAATATTCCTATTAAGCAACTAACAAGTTATACAAAAATTCCATTTATAAAAAAACAAGCCCTAAATAAGATGATTATTATTTACTGTAGTGATAACTCAAGATCTATTCTTGCTTCTCTAATATTAACCAAATATCAAATTATTCATTATCGATTAGAAAATGGTATAAGATATTTATCTAAGTAAGGAAAGAAAGGGATTCGAACCCTTGTTAAGATTGATTCTTAAATAGTATTTCCAATACTATGCTTTCAGCCACTCAGCCACCTTTCCAAAATACACAAAACCATAAACTATGATTATATCATAATATTATATATAATGATTTTTACAAACTCTATATAGTACACTAAATTAATACATTATGAAGCAAGACATTCCTATTATCATAAAAAAAAATATACCTAACTTAGGAGAACCAGGTACAATTACTAAAGCACGCTTAGGATATGTATTAAACTACCTTCTTCCTAAGGGCATAGTTGATATAGCAACTCCAGGCAAAATTAAGCATATCAATATGCTAAAACAAATTCAACTAAATCAATTAAAAGATTTAGAAAATCAAGCTTACAAAACAAAAAATCATTTAGAGCAAATACCTAAAATTAGTATTAAGAAAAAAGTAGGAGACCAGAAACATATTTTTGGAAGCGTCAGTGAAAAAGATATAATTAATTATATATTTAATATTACAGGAGAAACATTAGATAAAAAACAAATTACAATACCTATAATCAAAGAAGTGGGTATATACACAATAGATATTAAAATAATTGAGAATATTCATGTTAAACTCAAATTGCAAATATTACCTGATAATATAAATATATAAGTAATTATACATAAATTATCATGCATTTATATAAAAAAGATGGATTTAGATAAATGCATTTTTACCTTATTTCACTTTTGTAAATCAAAAAAATTATATATACTTTCTTCATATAATAAATATAATCCTAATAATGGATAATTCATCATACTATACACCGCCTCCTCAAAACTATTTAATAGAAGAAATATTGATTGGCAGCATATTATTAAACCCATCTTTAACAAATCATATTCTCAATAATCTCACTACTGAATCTTTTAGCTTTGAAGCTCATCAACTAATATATAGAAGTATTATAGAATTATCTAAAAATAAAAAAATCAATACACTTGTATTAATTCATATCTTAACATCAAATCAAATTCTTAATAGAATTGGAGGTATTCCAAAAATAATCGATATTCTAAAACAAAGCCAATTATTTCTCCCATCTAAAAAAAAGAAATCATATATTGAACAATTAATCATCATTATTCAAAATAATCATATTAAGAGGTTATTAGTTCAGTATGGCTACAATATAATTCAACTTAGTTATATTAATTATATACATACAAAAAGTTTATATTATAAAGCAACAAAATATTTAAATTACATATCTCAATATAATAACCAAGAAAATATTGACAACTTAAATGATTCAATAGGAGCCTTTTTATCAAATACAGCTAATTACAATACAATTTTTGATCAAGACATACAGACAATATACTATGGCTTTAAAGAACTTGACATAATATTAAATGGATTATCACCAGGTGATTTAATTGTCATATCAGGTAGGCCTTCTACTGGAAAAACAACTTTAGCAATCAATATAACTTATAATCTAACTAACTCTACAAATTCAGGAATATGTATATTTAGTCTAGAAATGTCAAAAATGCAAATATTACATAAATATTTAGCTATTGCATCAAAAATCCCACTTCAAACTATTAAATCTGGTAAACTCAACTCCCAAGAGTGGAAAACCATACAAAAAATCAGTGCTCAATTATTAACAGAACCACTATATATCAATGATAAATCTCAGATCTCAATTGAATATATAAAAAACACAGCAACATTAATCACTAAAGATAATAAGAAACTTAAATTAATTATAATTGACTATTTACAATTAATTCAACTAGACCATCATAGTTATGAGAATCGGGCACAAGAATTAAGTCATATCACTAGAGAACTAAAGATTCTTGCAAAGAATTTAGACTTACCTATTATTATCTTATCTCAATTAAATCGAAATATTGAAAAACGAATTGATAAAAAACCTTTATTATCTGACCTAAGAGAAAGTGGTTGTGTTGCAATCAGCTCTTATATACAAATTAATTTATTCAACTCTATTAATATTAAGAGCTTGATTAACTACACATATCAACCTAGTATAAATAACTTTAGTGGAGCAAATACAAATAATGATAAATCTATTAATGTACCAAATAAAATTTTATTTTTATCTCAATATACTTTCAAGCTTTCTGTAGAAACTAACTATAACCTAAATATCACACATCAACATAAATTATTAAAAAAACAACAGTGGCAACGACAAAATACATTAATATACACATGTCATATTATAAAATATACTTCTCTACCTAATAATAAAAAAATGCTTGAGAATAGTCATATACAACAAATCATCACAACAAACTATCAAGATGTATATGATATACATATGCATGAGTATACAACATTCCTCTGTAATTATATTATTATACATAATTCGATAGAACAAGATGCTGACATAGTAATGATGCTATCTCATGAAAATGATGACACAATACAATCATCAGAATATAAAATTTTAGATATTTTTATTGCAAAGAATAGAAATGGACCAATTGGATCTATCAATTTATTATTTTATCCACACAACAATACTTTTACATCTTGGTATATAACTAAAGATAACAATAGTCTATAAGATATTATTAATTTAATTAGTTGAAATAAAATATAGACTTTGATAGAGTATATTAGAAGCCGGGATAGCTCAGTTGGTAGAGCAGTGGACTGAAAATCCTCGTGTCACCAGTTCAAATCTGGTTCCTGGCAATAAACAAAATTACAAATGCTAGATTATGTTTAAGATAAATATAGTAAATAGAAAATATTCAGAGACATCTACTAATCAATAAGCCATATAAAAAGTGTACACTTTTCTAACTAAAAATCTGTACACTATTTTAATTGCTTTATATATACTTACTAAGCTTGTAAAACTTCTAATTTTTCACCTAAAAGAACAATGACTTGGCCATCATCTGTTACATCAACTACTGCACTATCACCGGCTTTTATTTTCCCTGACAATACTTCTTCTGCTAAACTATCTTCTAATAATCGCATGACAGCACGACGTAAAGGACGAGCTCCATAATTAGGGTTATAACCTTCATCCACTAAACGATTTTTAAACCTCTCTGTAACATCTAATTGAATTTCTTGTTGCTGAATACGGTCAAATACCTCTTTTAACATTATATCAGCAATCTCTCTTACTTCATCTTTTGTTAATTGTCTAAATACAATTATCTCATCTAGACGATTTAAAAACTCTGGACGAAAATACTGCTTTAACTCTTCATTGACTAATGATCTAATACGATTATATTGTGATTCTGTTTGAGACTCACCTAATTCAAAACCTAAACTGCCTCCTCCTTTTTCAATCACTTTTGACCCTATATTAGATGTCATAATTAATAAAGTATTTTTAAAATCTATAGTGCGTCCTTTAGCATCTGTTAACCTACCATCTTCTAAAATTTGTAATAATAAATTGAAAATATCCGGATGAGCTTTCTCAATTTCATCAAAAAGAATAACAGTATATGGGCGCTTCCTCACGGCTTCAGTTAAATATCCTCCCTCACTATAACCAACATAACCAGGAGGAGAACCTATCAATTTAGATACAGTATGTCGTTCCATATATTCAGACATATCTAACCGTACCATTGCCTCTTGTGCCCCGAAAAAATATGATGCTAAAGCTTTTGTTAATTCAGTTTTCCCTACTCCAGTAGGCCCAGAAAAAATAAAACTCGCTATAGGTCTATTAGGATTTTTTAAACCAACCCTAGCTCTTCTAATAGCTCTTGATACAGCAATAACTGCTTCATCTTGTCCAATAATACGACCATGCAATGTCTCTTCCATATGCATTAACTTCTCAGACTCACTCTTAGTTAATTTAGTAACTGGAATACCTGTCCAAAAAGCTACAATTTCTGCAATATCTTCCTCAGTAACAATAGGATCTTCTATTTGTAAATCAGGTTCTGAATTTTTACTCTGAGCAATAGCAGCTATTTGAGCTTTTATTTCCATCTCTCTAGTTCTATATTGTTCAGCTTTCTCATACTTCTGTGCTCTTATTGCTTCATCTTTTGTTTTCAATACAGCCCTTAACTCTTTATCTAATTCTCTAGCAGCAGGAGGTAATTGAGAATTTAATAACCGTACTCTAGAACCCGCTTCATCTATTAAATCAATAGCTTTATCAGGAAGAAATCTATCTGAAATATATTGATTAGCATACTTTGCTGCTGCTGCTAAAGCACCATCAGACATCTTCAACTGATGATGCTTCTCATATCTATCACGTAAACCGAAAAGTATTTCAATTGTTTCTTCAACACTTGGTTCTCCAACTAACACAGGTTGAAAACGTCTTTCAAGCGCTGCATCTTTTTCTATATGTTTTCTATACTCTTCTAAAGTAGTTGCACCTATACATTGCAATTCACCTCTAGCTAAAGCCGGTTTTAATAAATTAGCAGCATCAATAGCACCTTCTGCAGCACCCGCACCAATAAGCGTATGAACTTCATCTATAACCAGAATCACATTATTTGCTGACTTAATCTCATCCATAATCCGTTTAAGGCGTTCTTCAAATTCACCCCTATACTTAGTACCAGCAACTAATAAACCTACATCTAAGGTGACAACCAACTTATCCTCTAAAATAGCTGGAATATCCCTATTCGCAATTCTTTGTGCTAAACCTTCTGCAATTGCTGTTTTACCAACACCTGGCTCACCAATAAGAACAGGATTATTTTTTGTTCTACGTCCTAAAATTTGAATGACTCGCTCTATCTCTTTCTGTCTCCCAACTACTGGATCCAAAACACCCTCAATAGCCAACTCTGTTAAATTAGACCCAAATTCTTCTAAAGTAGGTGTTTTACTACGAGCCTGCATATTACCATTACCATTGGCTTCTGCATTATCTCCAAGCATCTGTATTACTTCTGTACGAATAGATGAAACATTAACTGCTAAATTCTCTAATACACGTGCTGCTACACCTTCACCTTCACGTACTAAGCCCATTAATAAATGCTCGGTACCAATATAATTATGTCCTAGCTGCCTTGCTTCCTCTAAAGAAAGTTCTAAAACTCTTTTTGCTCTAGGCGTAAATGGTATTTCAACAGCAACAAAACCAGAACCCCGACCAATTATTTTTTCAACTTCTATACGAGCATCTTTTAAATTTACATTCATTGACTTTAATACTTGAGCTGCTATACCTGTTCCTTCACCAATTAGACCTAAAAGTATTTGCTCTGTACCAACGAAATTATGACCTAGACGTCTAGCTTCTTCTTGAGCCAACATAATAACTTTAATAGCTTTTTCTGTAAAGCGTTCAAACATAGTGAAAAAATGTACAAAATATTTTTATTACCTTTGATACTAATTAATAATAGCACAATAATAAAAGTAACTTAATAACAAATTATTAGATCACAAAGCGAAATAATCTACACCATGAATCTGTAATTCTCAATACCATTTTTTATCATCTTGACATAATTAACTAATTATATCAATATTATAAAAATATCATTTATAAATTGAGTATCTTCGCAAATGAACTATACAATTAATAGTAGCCCAACTATAATAAAAAATATAGAAGAAAAACTAAAAAAAACTAATATTCCAAACATTGAAATTGGTGATAGTATCAAAATAGGATTACTAATTAAGGAAGGAAACAAAGAAAGAATTCAAATATCAGAAGGTGTAGTGATCTCTAAAAATAATGCTAATCTAAATACAACAATTACAGTAAGAAAAATTTTACATAATATTGGAGTAGAAAAAGTCTACTTAATCCATTCACCAAGAATAACTAGTATAGAAATTTTGAGAAAATCTAAAGTTAGAAGAGCTAAATTATATTATTTGAGAAATAGGTCTGGAAAAGCTACAAGACTCAAGCAAAAATTCATATCTACTTCATAAAATAAATCGACATTATGATATTATAGTGATATCTTAGGATGCATAACTCAGTTGGTTAGAGTATCATGTTGACATCATGAAAGTCACTGGTTCGAATCCAGTTGTGTCCACATAACAAAAAAAATAACAACTTCATGTCATTGCTTTTTATCAATTTTTTTGTTAGTCTAAACTTATAATAATAAAATAAACAATGGGTCGGTGCCCGAGTGGTTAATGGGGGCGGACTGTAAATCCGCTGGTTTTTCCTACGTTGGTTCAAATCCAACCCGGCCCAATATAAGTATAATGCCCTTATAGCTTAGTGGTAGAGCATCTTCTTGGTAAGGAGAAGGTCATGGGTTCAATTCTCATTAAGGGCTTATAAACAAAACTATACATCTGTTTTTGATTTATAAGACATCTGATTACTACTTGCAATATCTATGTTTTTTACTTGCTTTGTTATACCTATCATTTGAGAATTACTTTTTCCAGGAGCAACCATAGGATAACAATTTTCATCTTCAATCACTTTACAATTTAATAAACAAGGTCCATTATGAGATAGAAAAGCACGTAAAATCTCAAGAATGTCACCTCGGAATTCTAATTCTAAACCTAAAATACCAAAGGATTGAGCTAACTTCATAAAATCAGGGGAACCTTGTTCCATATTAGAATGAGAATACCTCTCACCATAAAACGCCTGTTGCCATTGTCTAACCATACCCTGCCACTTATTATTAATAATAAGAATTTTTACAGGTAAATTATATTGCACAATTGTTCCTAATTCTTGCAAATTCATTTGAAAACTTGCATCTCCACTAATACATATAACCATTTTATTAGGAAATGCAACTTGAACACCCATAGCAGCAGGCAATCCATATCCCATGGTTCCTAAGCCTGCACTTGACATCCAATGACGAGGTAAAACATTTAAAAACTGAGCTGCCCACATTTGATGTTGCCCAACATCAGTTGTAAAATATGCATCTTGAGCCAAATAACTAATAGTAGAAAGTATTTCTTGAGGTGATAAACTATTAACATGCTTAGGAATTAATAAAGGATATTGCTGCTTCCATATAGAAATTCTTTCTTTCCAAGATCTTGTTTGTTCTAATTGAGCATTATAACTCTCTGTTTTAGTTACATAATTTAAAATATCTGTAACTACTTGTTTTACATCTCCTACAATAGCTACTTGAGGAATTCGATTTTTACCAACCTCTGCAGGATCAATATCAACATGAATAACTTGTGCATTACACGCAAATTCATCTAATTTTCCAGTAACTCTATCATCAAATCTTGCACCTAAAGCGATCAATAAATCACATTCACTAACAGCAAAATTAGCATATGCAGTACCATGCATACCTAACATTCCTAATGATAGTTCTTCTTGTTCATTAATAATACCCTTACCCATAAGAGTTGTTGTGACAGGTATTTGAAACAAAGAAGATAAGCGTTGGATAACTTCATGTGCACCCGCAATAATAGAACCACCACCAATATACAACAGAGGTTGACTAGATTGATTTAAAAGTTGAACAATTTTTGCAATTGGTTTACTTTTAGATGAAACAATAGGTTTACATCCAGGTAAACTAACCATACCTGGATCGACCGGTGTATACATAAATTTTTCTAATCCAACATCTTTAGGAATATCTATTAAAACCGGTCCAGGACGCCCATGTTGTGCAATATAAAAAGCTTCTGCAACAATTCTAGCCATGTTTCTTGGATCTCTAACTACATAAGAATGTTTTACAATAGGTAAAGTAATCCCAAAGATATCAACCTCTTGAAAAGCATCTGTGCCGATAAATGGTCTAGCCACCTGACCAGTAATCAAAACTAAAGGTACAGAATCCATTTGTGCTGTTGCAATACCAGATACAAGATTTGTTGCTCCAGGTCCTGATGTAGCAAAACATACACCTACTTGTCCAGTAGATCGAGCATACCCATCAGCTGCATGAGCAGCTCCTTGTTCATGTCTCGATAAAATATGAATTATTTTATTTTCTTGTTCCCAACGGTATAGTTCATCATATATAGGTAAGATTGCCCCACCAGGATAACCAAATATATGTTTAACTTTATGTCTTACTAAACTATCCATTAATGCAAAAGCACCTGTTACTTGATGAGATATATTAGACATATTTAATTTTTTGTTGTAGTTTTTATAAATTTTTAGGTTAAAATAATTTAAGAAATTTCAATTAATGTAATCATGAAAACATTTAAAAGAAATAATGTTGTTTATATATAATATTATATGTGTTGAATTTTTAATAAAATTGTTTTTATTTCTTTTTTATATTGTATTTAATCCTACCATTAGCTTTAACACTATATATAAAAGAATTATTAATAATATTAGTAATGTAATAAATAGAATATTATTTTTTTTATTTTTTAATAACTTAAAAATAGGGTAAAAAATTGTCAAGAAAAACCCCAATATCACTGAAATTAAAAATCGAGGGAATTTATTTATATTATTCCAAAAAGTATGCATATTATATTCTTGTATTAATTACTGATATTTAAGATAATTAAAAAATAAGTATTTCGCAAATTATAATTTAATTATCTATTAGGAGTTTTATGTTAAGTAATTCTGATCGCATGCAAATATTAAGTGAATCATTACCATTTATACAAAAGTTTGCTGGTAAGATTTTTGTAATTAAGTATGGTGGTGCGGCTATGACAAATGGTCAATTAAAAAAGAAGGTAATAGATGATCTATTATTACTTTCATATATTGGTATTCGTCCTATATTAGTACATGGTGGTGGTCCAATGATTAATCATTGGTTAAAGAAAATTAATATTGAACCTAAATTTCATAATGGTATTAGAGTAACTGATAGAGATACGATGGAAGTTGTAGAAATGGTTTTAGTTGGGAAAGTTAATAAAGATTTAGTTACTTTATTAAATAAGAAACGCAGCGTTGCTATTGGTCTTTCAGGTCAAGATGGTAATTTGATAACAGCTTCACGCTTGTTTGGTTCTAAAGATAATTTGATTGGTAAAGTAGATCGTATCAATGTAAAAATTTTACATTTATTATTGGACCAAGGGTATATACCTGTAATTGCTAGTGTAGCTAATGATTATTCAGGACAAGCTTATAATATCAATGCAGATACAGTAGCTGGAGCAGTAGCATCATCCTTAAAAGCAGAAAAGTTAATCTTACTAACTGATACTGCTGGTATTATGTATGATACTAATGATATAGATACATTAATTAAAAGTTTAAGGGTAGATGAAATAGAAGAATTAATACAAAAAAAAATAATTTCAGGAGGTATGATACCAAAGGTAAAATGTGGTATTAAAGCTTTACAAGAAAATGTTAATTCAGTACATATTATTGATGGTAGAATTGAACATGCTATGTTATTAGAAATACTAACTGTAGATGGTATAGGTTCGATGTTATCTTTATAATAAGAAGTATTTTTTATGTATTTGTTTTTCTGTTTTATGAATGTTATAATTATATCTAAATAGAGTGGGCTCAGTAGCTCAGTTGGTTAGAGCAGGGGACTCATAAGCCCAAGGTCGCAGGTTCAAATCCCGCCTGAGCTATTTAAGTTTTAGTACTTTATCTTATTGGTGGAGAGATGGCTGAGTGGTTGAAAGCGGCAGATTGCTAATCTGTTATATGGTTTGTGGCTATATCGAGGGTTCGAATCCCTTTCTCTCCTTATTTTTATTAAAACTTATTTCTGAGTTTGACAATTGATATATTATTATGAGAATATATAATTGTATTTTTAACTAAGGGACTGTAGTTCAACTGGTTAGAGCACCGCCCTGTCACGGCGGAAGTTGCGGGTTCGAATCCCGTCAGTCCCGTAATTTTAATTTAAAGAACATTTAAGTATTTTTCAGGTACAGGTGTATATTCGTTGATGATTTGTCTAAATTCGTTACCATCTATAGTTTCTTTTTCAATTAGTATATCTACTAATCGATCAATGACAACTCTATTATCTTTTATTATTTGTATTGTTTGTGCATGACACTCATTGACGATTGTTTGTATTTGTTTATCTATTCTTATAGCAATTTCATCAGAGTATTCAGATGTTGATCCCATTCCTCTACCAAGAAAAGGATTAGATTCTTCATTCTCTAATGATAAAGGTCCTATTTCAGACATACCAAATCTCGTTACCATTTGGCGTGCCATTGAAGTAACTTGTTGTAAGTCATTGCTAGCACCTGTTGTAACTTCAGCATCTCCGAAAACCACTTCTTCAGCTGCTCTTCCTCCTAAGGCTCCCATAATTCTGGCTAGAATTTGAGATCTAGAAATTAAGCTTTGATCTTCTGCAGGCGTGAACCAAGTTAGCCCTCTAGCTTGTCCTCTTGGTATTAAAGTGACTTTTTGTACAGGGTCATGGTTTTTTAATAATGTTCCAACTATGGCGTGTCCAATTTCATGATATGCTATTAATCGTTTGCTTTTACTGTCAATTAAAGGTGTTCCTTCCATGCCCGCCACAACTCTATCTATTGAGTCATCAATTTCTTTTATTGTAATGTTTGCTTTCCTTTTTCTTGCTGCTAAAATAGCAGCTTCATTTAGTAAATTAGCAAGGTCAGCTCCAGAAAATCCAGGTGTTCGTCTGGCAATTGTAGATAGTGATATATTTGGATCTAATTTTTTATTATTACTATGGACTTCTAATATGGCTAACCTTCCTTTAAAGTCAGGAACTTCAACACTAACTTGTCTATCAAATCTTCCAGGTCTTAATAATGCAGAATCTAGAATATCCGCACGATTAGTTGCTGCGATTACAATAATACCTGTATTTCCTTCAAATCCATCCATTTCTGTTAAGAGTTGATTTAGTGTTTGTTCACGTTCATCATTACCCCCTCCTATACCTGTTCCTCTTTGTCTACCAACAGCGTCGATTTCGTCAATAAATACTATACATGGAGCATTGTCTTTAGCTTTTTTAAATAAATCTCTCACTCTTGATGCACCTACACCAACAAACATCTCTACAAATTCTGATCCTGAAATACTAAAGAATGGTACATTTGCTTCACCAGCAATTGCTTTTGCTAATAAAGTTTTTCCTGTACCAGGAGGACCTACCAATAAAACTCCTTTAGGTATTTGTGCTCCTACAGCAGTAAAATATTCAGGTTTTTTTAGAAATGTTACTACTTCTTCGAATTCTTCTTTAGCTTCATCTATTCCAGCAACATCATCAAATACTACACCTGTTTTGGCTTCCATTTGAAATAAGGCTTTGGATTTACCAAATGACATAGCTTGGCCAGGTCCTCCGCTTGCATTATTCGATCTTCTAAATAGAAATCCCAGTCCACCAATTAGAAGTATAGGAAAGAATAAATTACCGATTAAGTTCCATAAAGCACCTGTATTTTTTGTAGGATGTGCGTCTATGTCAATATCTGCTTTTTTTAATTTATTGATTAGTTCAGGGGCACTTGTTGGTAATTCAACTCTAATTTTTTGTATTCTATTACCCAATTCTGGTCCTATTGCTTCAATAATTGCTGTATGTCCATTATCGTATATGTCAACTTTTTTAACCCAACCCATATCTAAATATTCCAAGAAACGTCCGTATGTCATTCTTGAATTAGCTATATTTGTATTTAGTTCATTAGTTGTTGGTGCTAAAAAACCTTGCCATAAAAAAAAACTTATTACAATTATGGGTAAAGACCATAACAAAATAATTCTCCATGATAGTTTCATTATTATTAAGCCTCATATTAATTAGTGATTAAGTGCTGATTTGATTGAATGTATCATTCAGAGTACTTTAATAAATGTAACATCTTTAATATTTTATCGGCAACTATCTGTGGTTAAATTGTACTGTTGTTTACATAAGTTAATTTGAAAAATGTTTTTTGCATTGTATTGATATATTAGTATCTAATAATAATCTTATACAATATTGGTGGAAAATATTATGATTAAAAAAGGTTCTACTGTAAGAATTTTAAGAAAAGAATCTTACTGGTATAGAGATGTAGGAACTGTAATTAAAGTAGAGAATGATATAAGATATCCTATTTTAGTGAGATTTGTGAAAGAAACATATAGTGGTGTTAATACTAACAGTTTTGCAGAGGCTGAAGTTGAAGTAAGTGTAGTCTAAGGATTCTACTTAAGCATTATGTATGTTATCATCATAATGCTTAGTATAGTTTTAATTTCCTAGAGTTGCCCAATCTACTTCAACATTTTCTAAAATTAGTGATGAGTTATATATCTGTAAAATAATTAATAAAAATAAAAAGAAAAGCAACATAAATATTGCCATAATAGGAGTTGTCCCCCATCCAGGAGCAACTTTACCGTACTCGGAATTTAAGGGTCTCAGTATTTCACCTAGTCTAGTTCTTAATGCCATAATGAATTTATATATATTTATATTTTTTGATCTTTATAATATTATTATAGAAATAACTTAACTTTATTTGTATTTGATTTATGGAAATCGCAACAGTTCTTAGTATTTTTATTTCAAGTTTGCTGTTAGGTATTACAGCTTATTCTATTTATGCTTCATTTGGTCCTGTTGCAAAGGAATTAAGAGATCCTTTTGAGGAGCATGAAGAATAGATGATTTAGTAAAAACCACTCCCATTGATTTATTGTAATATATTATGAGAGTGGTTATATATTATTTAATTTTAATTATATTTTTGAGTATTTATTTTGCTATTCTTGGTGGGTCTCTAAAAAATATTGCAAAAAAGATTACCATTAATGTTCCGACTAGCAAAAATACATATACTAGTGCTTCCATTCTTGTCTCCTAATATTTCATACTAATTTTCAATTTATACGATACCTTGTTTTTTACTACTGCGATCACCTAGTTTTTGGAAAGCACCAAATTCAACTTGCTCTGTTACTTCAGCACCAATTCCTGCAAATACATCTCTAAATATTGTTCTTGAACCATGCCATAGATGACCGAAGAAGAATATCAGGGCAAAATTTGCATGACCAAAAGTGAACCATCCTCTTGGGCTGCTTCTAAATACACCATCAGATTCTAAAGTTGTTCTATCGAATTCGAATACTTCGCCTAGTTGTGCTTTCCTAGCATATTTTTTTACACTAGGTGCATCAGTGAATACTTTATTATTTAGTTTACCACCGTAAAAATTAACAGTAACACCTACTTGTTCAATGCTATATTTAGATTCAGCTCTTCTAAAAGGTATATCTGCTCTTATAATTCCGTCTTTGTCTACTAAGATAACAGGAAATGTTTCGAAAAATGCTGGCATTCTTCGAACAGTTAATTCTCTACCTTCTTTGTCTTGAAATATTGGGTGTCCTAACCATGCTTCTGCAATGCCATCGCCTTTGTCCATTGGTCCAGCTCTAAATAAACCACCTTTGGCAGGGTTGTTACCAATGTAATCATAGAATGCTAATTTATCTGGAATTCTAGACCATGCTTCTTCAGGAGTTGCACCTTCTATTAGTGAATTTTCTACTCTTCGTTCTATTTCTTGTTGAAAATATCCACTATCCCATTGATATCTTGTTGGACCAAATAATTCTAGAGGTGTAGTTGCTGAACCATACCACATAGTTCCACATGTAATAAAAGCACTGAAAAAAACGGCAGATATACTACTGGATAATACAGTTTCAATATTACCCATTCTTAACGCTCTATATAATCTTTGTGGTGGTCGTACAGTTAAATGAAATAATCCTGCTAAGATACCTACTGTTCCGGCTGCTATATGGTGAGAGGCTATACCGCTAGGATTAAATGGATTGAACCCATCTGGACCCCATGCCGGTGCTACAGGCTGAACTTTACCTGTTACACCATATGCATCTGACACCCATATACCAGGTCCAAATAGACCTGTGGCGTGGAAAGCACCAAAGCCAAAACATAATAAGCTTGATAGTAATAAATGTATACCAAATATTTTTGGTAAATCTAATGCAGGTTCTCCTGTTCTAGGATCTCTAAATAGTTCTAAGTCCCAATATACCCAATGCCATATAGATGCTAAGAAAAGCATACCAGATAATACGATATGTGTTATGGCAACTCCTTCGAAGCTCCATAGACCTGGATTTGAGACACTTTCTCCAGTAATACTCCATCCTCCCCAAGAATCTGTGACACCTAGTCTTGCCATAAAAGGCATGACAAACATCCCTTGACGCCACATAGGGTTTAATACTGGATCAGATGGATCAAAAACAGCTAATTCATATAATGCCATTGAACCTGCCCAACCAGCTACTAAAGCTGTATGCATTAAATGTACAGAAATTAGACGTCCTGGATCATTTAAAACAACTGTATGTACGCGATACCATGGTAGTCCCATTGAACTACATGCCTCCTATCACAACTAATTAATATTATGCCTTTCTTACTTTTTATTTGTTTTTTGTATGAAAGTTTGTTTCATATTCAATTATTATAGCATTCTTATTCTATTTAGAGTAATATCATTTTATTCAAATTTATAAGATATGAGTTTTTTGACAATTGTAAAGCTGATGAGATCTATACAGATAAGTATAGTTATACTTTCACTAAAGTTTAAATGACACCACACTGTTTTCATAACTATAGTGTCGTGGTACCATATGTTATTCAGCATGACATATCGAATATTTTCTATGGCATACGTCATTGGATTCAAGCTAGCAATAATTTGAAGCCAATAAGGCATAAAAGATAAAGGAGCGAGTGCTGTGCTTGAAAATAATATTGGTAAGTTAATAATGAGTATAAAGGCTAAAAATTCTATATGGCCTGGTAATGTACAAGCGAGATAAATACTAAGACTTGATATACTTAGTGCAATTAAAAAAGTAATAAAAAATATGAAAGGTATATGATTGTTATATTGAATGTTTTTAAATAATATTTTGTTACACAAGATTATTGTGCATGTTTGTGCAAGTGTTATTAAAAGATTGAAAATAATAGATGAAATAAGTAATGAATCTCTAGATATCATTGGAGCAATTAATAGTCTATTGAGAAAGCCAAATTCTCGATCAAAAATCAAAGGTAAGCCAGCATTGATAGATCCTGTAAAAGCTGTGAAGATAATGATCCCAGGGCTTAAAAATGTATTATATTGTATGTTTGATGTTAAAAGTCCTACAGGTGCGTTTTGAAATAAAGCACCGAATAAAATTAGCCATAATAGAGGTTGTATAAGACCAGCAATAAAAGTAGAAGGTCTTCTTTTTACTTGAATAATCAGACGTTTTATTAAAGCTTCAGTTTCTTTATAGAGTAATCTTGTATTAATTTCTCGGGATATTTTATCTTTGGGTTTAAGTATAAAGTTATTTAAGGTGTTTATCATTATATTAACTTTGTAAATTTATTAGAAAAATCTTAGGCTCTTTTTTATGTATTTTTAGTATATTATATTGACTTTGTCTAAGTATATTATATATAACATTATATTTTATGTTTGAATATTGAATAAGTAGAATCTGGTTTTATAGATCTATTAGTATTTCAGTTATATTGTATTATGGAGGATAGTAATGGCAACTTACAAAGTTACTCTAAAAATGCCTGATGATCAAGTGCAAGTTATAGATTGTCCAGATGAAGATTATATATTGAATGCTGCATCTGATGCAGGAATAGATTTACCATACTCTTGTCAATCAGGTTCTTGTTCAACATGTGCAGGAAAAGTGGAAGAAGGTGAAGTTGATTCAACAGATCAAAATTTTTTAGATGATGATCTTGTAGATGAGGGTTGGATTTTAACATGTGTTACTTATGCTAAGAGTGATTGCGTAGTTGTTACACATCAAGAGGATAATCTTTACTAATTAATGATTTATTGAAAAATGAGAATATATATTAATATATTCTCATTTTTTTTTAAAGTTTTACTTCTATGTCTACTCCTGCAGGTATATTGAGTTTCATTAATGAATCAATAGTGTGAGATGATGGTTCATATATATCAATTATTTTACTATGTGATTTGATTTCGAAATGTTCTCTTGAGTCTTTATCTACGTGTGGAGATCTTAGAACACAATAGATTTTTCGTTTGGTTGGTAAAGGAATAGGTCCGATAGCTTTTGCTTCAGTGCGGTCAACTGTATCAATAATTTTATTGCAAGATGCATTTAATAATTTGGGGTCGTATGATTTTAATTTAATTCGGATTTTATCTTGTAAAGAAATTGTCATATATTTAATCTATTGTTGATGCTAGTATTTAATCACTCAAGAATTTTAGAAACAACACCAGCTCCTACTGTTCTTCCTCCTTCACGAATAGCAAATCGCATACCTTGTTCAATAGCAATGGGGTTAATCAATTCAGCACTCATTTTTATACGGTCTCCAGGCATTACCATTTCTGCTTCAGAGCCATCATCAGCAGTAAATTGTGTAATTGTTCCTGTGACATCTGTAGTTCTAACATAGAATTGTGGTCTATATCCTGAAAAAAATGGTGTATGACGTCCACCTTCTTCTTTAGTTAAAATATATACTTCTGCTTCAAATTGTGTATGGGGTGTAATTGTACCTGGTTGTGCTAGTACCATTCCTCTTTCAATATCTTTTTTTTGTACTCCTCGAAGTAAAATGCCTATATTATCACCTGCCATTCCTTCATCTAGAGTTTTCTGGAACATTTCTAGGCCTGTAATTGTTGTTGTTGTGGTATCTTTTAATCCTACAATTTCAATTGTGTCTCCTACTTTAATAATACCTCTTTCAATTCTACCTGTTGCTACTGTACCTCTTCCAGTAATAGAGAAAACATCTTCTACAGCCATTAAAAATGTTTTTTCCACATCTCTTTCAGGTGTTGGAATATAAGCATCAACAGCATCCATTAATGAATGAATCTTATCAACCCAATCATTTTCTCCTCTTTTGGTATCGGCTTTTTTAGTAACTTGTTCCAGGGCTAGTAAAGCAGAACCAGCTACACATGGTATATCTTCACCAGGGAAATCATATTGAGTTAATAATTCTCTTACTTCTAAGTCTACTAATTCAAGTAATTCTTCATCATCTACTTGGTCTTCTTTATTTAAGAAAACGACAATATTGGGTACACCTACTTGTTTAGCTAATAATATATGTTCTCTAGTTTGCGGCATAGGACCATCAGCAGCAGAGACAACTAGAATAGCACCATCCATTTGAGCGGCCCCAGTAATCATATTTTTTACATAATCAGCATGTCCAGGGCAGTCAACATGCGCATAATGTCGATTATCAGTTTCATATTCTACATGAGCTGTATTAATAGTAATACCTCTTGCTTTCTCTTCTGGTGCTGCATCAATTTCATCAAATTTTTTGGCTTTAGTTTCGCTTGATGCTGCTAAAGTTGCTGATATAGCGGCTGTTAGTGTTGTTTTACCATGGTCTACATGTCCAATTGTACCAATGTTTACATGTGGTTTGTTTCTTTCAAATTTCTCTCTTGCCATAATTTAATTATTTCCTTGAAAAATAAAAATATTAATAACGATAATGAGCAAATGCTTTATTTGCTTCTGCCATTTTGTGTGTTTCTTCTCTTTTTCGAATAGTGTTTCCGTTATCGTTTGATGCGTCTATTATTTCGTTAGCTAGTTTAATAGCCATATTTTTACCTGATTTTTCTGATGCATATTTTGTAATCCATCGTAGTGCAAGATTTGTACCTCTATATGCTCTTACTTCAATTGGAACTTGGTATGTTGACCCTCCTACTCTTCTTGCTTTTACTTCTACTAAAGGGGTTGCATTACGTATAGCTTTTTCTAATATTTGTAAAGGGTCATGATTTGTTTTATATTTTACAATATCTAATGCTTCATATATAATTTTTCTTGCTAGATCTTTTTTACCATGCTTTAGTATGCGTACTGTTAGCATACTAATAAGTTTACTATTGTATAGAGGATCAGGTATAATTACTCTTTTTTTGGCTTTGTTACGACGAGACATATAATTAATTTAGTAAAAATATTGTGATTTTTTTATGCTTTTGGTTTTTTTGTACCATATTTAGATCTACTATTATATCTATCTTTAACTCCGACAGAATCTAATGTTCCTCTAACAATATGATATCTAACTCCTGGCAAGTCTTTAACACGTCCTCCTCTTATCAGTACTACAGAGTGTTCTTGAATGTTATGTCCTATTCCAGGAATATATGCTGTTACTTCAAAGCCAGATGTGAGTCTAACTCTAGCAACTTTTCTTAGGGCTGAATTAGGTTTTTTAGGTGTAGTTGTATATACTCTAACACATACTCCTCTTCTTTGTGGACAAGCTTTAAGTGCAGGAGATTTAGTCTTTTTATGCGATTTTTTTCTTTCGGATCTTACTAATTGTTGAATTGTTGGCATAAATGATATATGGTTCTATTCATATTATTGAATATCTTTTATATTATAAATATTGTGTGTGGGCCTGTCAAACCTTTTATTTTGTCGTGTATAATTTCTGTTTATATACTTACTTGTTTTCGTTATTATTTATTTTATATTTACGTATAAATCTTTCAACTCTTCCTTCAGTATCAATAATTCTTTGAGATCCTGTGAAAAATGGATGATTTCCAGACCAGATATCTATGTGTAATTCTGGTTTTGTAGAACCAATGGTCATAATATGTTGGCCATCACAATATACTTTAGATTCTGGAAACCATTCAGGGTGAATATTTTTTTTGGGCATGATATTTTATTTGATATTTATATTATCGTTTTGAATATTGTGGTGCTTTTCTTGCTTTTCTTAATCCATATTTTTTTCTCTCTTTTACTCTTGCATCTCGAGTAAGAAATCCTTCTGATTTTAAAGCTATACGGTTTTCTGGATTAACTTTGCATAATGCTCTTGCTATTCCTAATCTAATAGCATCTGCTTGACCTGTTAGTCCGCCGCCTTCAGTATTGACATAAATATCATATTCGTGGATTAATCCTAATATTTTCAATGGTGCATATGATATTCTTAAATAGTTGGGACTAAATTGTAAATATGATTCTCCAGGTAAACCATTAATAGTTAATTTGCCTGATCCCGGTGTTAACCGAACCCTAGCAATAGATGTTTTTCGTCTCCCAGTTCCTGAGTAGATTACGGTTGGATGGTTTGATAAATTATTCATTTATATACAGAGTTTTTAATATATAGATAAAGTTGTAGGATTTTGCGCAATATGTGGGTGATGATTGTCAGAATAAATTTTTAATTTACGAAATAATTTGTATCCTAGAGGACCTTTTGGTAGCATTCCTCTTATTGATTTTTCTAGAATTCTATTAGGAATTCTAGATTGTAGTTCTTCGAACGTTTCTGTTTTTAGACCTCCAGGGCGTCCAGAATGTCTTCTATATATTTTTTGTTGTTTTTTTTGTCCAGTTACATTTATATATTTGGCATTTGTAATGATGATACGTGATGAATTTTCTAGATATGCTGTATATGTTAGGTTAACTTTTCCAGTTAAAATTTTAGCAATTTGTGTACTTAATCTCCCTAGAGTTTGATTTTTTGCATCAATTAAATACCATTGATAGCTTTGCTTGTTAGGTATATATGTTTTATTCATTATTATTGTTTTGTTAATTTATTAAGTCTTATGTAATACAAATTATGTGTTTGACTTTATGTGTTTGTCTTTTGTCAGGCTAATACCTAACCTTTCGTTTAATGCTTCTATTACTTCTTCAGCAGATTTTTGACCAAAGTTTTTTATTTCCAAAAGTTCTTCTTGTGAGTAGTCAAGTAAATCAGAAATAGAATGAATTTGTGCTCTTTTTAAACAATTATATGCACGCACTGATAATTGTAATTCTTCAATTAAAATTTGGTTTATTTGTTGTTCATCTTTTACAATATCATGGTTGGCAGGTTTAAAATTTATATTAGTGAGTGGATGAAATAAATTTGTTAATACATGAGCTCCTTGACTAATTGCTTCTTGTGGAGATAGACTACCATTGGTCCATATTTCAAGAGAAAGTTTTTCTTGAATTAAGGTTGGTGTAATTCTTTTTTCTTCTACTATATAGTTAAATTTTTTAGCAGGCATAAATATAGCATCTATTTGTAAGAAGTCTATTGATTTTTTATCTATCCCTTTATCAATAAGTCTATATCCATTTCCCTGCTCAATTCGAAATTCCATTTCAAAAATTGTATTGTTACATATAGTTGCAATATACTGTTTTGGATCTATAACTTCAATTTCAGGAGGTAAGTCAAATAAACCAGTAGTTACAATTGCAGGTCCTTGTATTCGAATTCTACCTATTTGAGGTTCTTTCGTATAGCTTTTTAAAACGACTTCTTTAAGATTAAGTAAAATTTCTAAAACATCTTCTCTTACTCCTGTTATGGTAGAAAACTCATGGTTTATGCCTGCTATTCTAACAGCTACAATTGCAGTTCCTGTTAAGTCGGCTAGTATAGTTCTGCGTAAAGAATTACCTACAGTTATACCTTGTCCTTGTTTTAAAGGTTCTAAAATAAAGTGGCCGTATTGTTCACGGGCTCCTTCAATTTTTGACTCTATGCATTCTATTTGAAAATGAGTCATTAACGAAAGTTCCTTTTTAGATAGATATAATAAATTGACTATTAAATACTGTCATTAAACTCGTCTTTTTTTGGGAGGTCTACATCCGTTGTGTGGGACAGGTGTAATGTCTTTAATCAAGGTTATTTCTATACCGGTTGCTTGTAGAGCTCTTATAGCTGTTTCTCGCCCAGCTCCAGGTCCGTTTACCATTACTTCTGTTTGTCTTAATCCATTATCTAGCGCTTGTCTAGCAGCTTTTTCTGCTGCTGTTTGAGCAGCAAATGGCGTACCTTTTTTAGCGCCTTTGAAGCCGCTAGCTCCAGATGAGCACCAAGCGATAGTTTCACCTGTTAAGTCAGTAATTGTAATAATTGTATTATTGAATGTTGATTTTATGTGTGCAATACCATTGATGATATTTTTTTTATTTTTACTATTAGTTTTTTTTAATTGTCTTGCCATGAATTTAATATATAAGAAATTAAGACGTTAATTATTTTCGTGGTGCTTTTTTCTTACCAGCCATTGTTTTCTTAGTTCCCCTTCTTGTCCTCGCATTAGTTCGAGTTCTTTGTCCTCTTAAGGGTAAACCATTTCTATGTCTTCTACCTCGATACGAACTTATTTCCATTAATCTTTTAATGTTCATTGATTCGAGTCTTTTTAGATCACCTTCAAGTTGGTATTGATTGTTTAGAATATTACGTATTAGAATGACTTGTTCATCATTTAGATCATAAACTTTAGTATTTGGATTTATCGAGGCTTTTATTAATATTTCTTGAGCTCTTGATAGACCTATTCCATAAATATATGTTAATCCAACTTCTATTCTTTTGTTTCTAGGTAGATCGACGCCAGCTATTCTAGTCATAAATGATCATTTCCTATGGTTTCATTATTGATAGTATGATAATATTTTATCCTTGTCTTTGTTTATGTTTTGGGTTATTACAAATAACCATTACACGTCCGTGTCTTCGTATGATTCTACATTTGTCACACATTTTTTTTACTGATGGTCTAACTTTCATAATGTTTTCTTATTATGTTTTTATATCTATAATATAAGAGACTAGTAATTATTTATTTTTATTCAATCATATTATCATATTGTTGAGATATTATATATGTTTGTATTTGTTTTGCTGTATCTATAGCTACTCCAACTAATATTAATAGTGATGTTGCACCTAATCCTTTAAAAAAAGGTATATTCGTTATAGTAGATATAGCAGATGGTACTAAAGCAATTATAAATAAGAAGATAGCACCAAGAAATGTTAATTTATCTAAGATTTTTTTTAGATATCGTGTTGTATCTATACCTGGTCTGACACTTGGAATACTAGCACCCATTTTGTTCAAGTTTTTTGATATATCTTTTGGATTTAAGACTAGTGATGCATAGAAATAACTAAAAAGAATAATAAGACTTCCATACAAAGGTATATATAAGATACCATTTGGTAGAAATAGATTAAATATTAGTTTCAAGTTATAATAATTAGATATTTGAGATAAGTAGGATGGTAGTGCCATTGTTGCAGATGCAAAAATTATAGGCATTACACCTCCCTGATTAATTTTTAAAGGTATATAACTTTGTGGATTGAGTTCACTGATTTTGCCTAATTGTTTAGTTGAAATTATTTTTATTTTTCTTTGACCTTCTTGAATTAATACTGTAATTAAAAGCATGATGATGAAGAGTATAATTAACAAAATAAGTTTGAAAATGATATCTGTGTTTGTGATATCAACGCTATAGTTATTAAAATTTTTAGGAATACCAGAAATGATATTTTGAAAGATTAAAATAGATGCGCCATTGCCAATACCATTTTGTGTAATTATTTCAGAGAACCACATAATAATAATTGAACCTGTTGTTAATGTGAGTATACAATCAATTATAAAATTGTAATTCCAGTTAAATACGTAAGGTTTAATCCAAAGTGATATTGCTGTACTTTGTATTAATGCCCATCCCAATGTTAAATATCTTGTAAGTTGTGTAACTTTTTGTCTTCCACTTTCTCCTTCTTCTTTCTGTAAATTTTCAAGTTTCGGTATTACTTTTGTTAATAATTGCATGATAATTGAAGCATTGATATAAGGAACAATACCTAATGCAAATATGCCGATTGTAGAAAAACCTCCACCAGAGAAGATGTTTAAAAAATTTATTAAGTTGTTGTTTCCTGTACTATTATAGAATGTTTCATGATCTATACCTGGTATAGGTATGAAAATACCTAATCGGCTTGTAATTAAAATTATAAGAGTAATCAAAACTTTTTGTTTTAATTGATTTTTTATTTTCATATTGTCAGTATTTTTAAAGTGCTAAATGTATTAGACACTAGTATATTTTAAGTATTATGTTTATATTATTTGATTTACTTTGTTACGTAGTATAAAGAGATGTAATATCTATATCACGGTTTTGTGCAGTTTGCTTGAAAGTTTTTAAGTTATTTAATGCGTTTAAGGCAGCGCGTGCGTTATTTAGTGTATTGTTAGAACCTAATTGTTTAGCTAAGATGTTTTTGACTCCGGCAAGTTCTAAAACTGTTCTCACAGATCCTCCAGCAATTACTCCTGAGCCAGGTGCTGAAGGTCGGATCATAACTTTGGCTGCACCTGAAATACCTTGCATTGGGTGGGGTATTGAATTTGTATGGGTTAATGGTATATTTATGAGGTGTTTTTTTGCATCTGTTACGCCTTTTTTTACAGCTCCTATTACATCACTTGCTTTTCCTACACCTACTCCGATTTGTCCTTTCTCGTTACCAACAACTAATATAGCTCTAAAGCTTAGTTTTTTACCTCCTTTAACTACTTTAGTGACTCTTCTTACTTGTACAACTCTTTCTTCCCAAATAGTTTCTTGTTCTTTATTTTTTATATTCTTTTTTTTATTTATCATTCTTATGTGTATACTTATGTAAATAATTAAAAATTAATACCAGCTTGTCTGGCAGCTTCTGCTAATGCTTTAATTCTTCCATGATATAATCGTTTACCTCTATCAAAGACAACTTGCTTTATACCTTGGTTGATAGCTTGAGTACCTATATCATTTCCTACTATTTGGGATGCTTCACATGTGGATGAGCAAGGTACTTGCATTTTAATTTTATTAGATAAACTTGAACTACTGGCAAGTATTTTTTTGTTGATATCATCTATAATTTGTGCGTAAATATGTTTATTAGAGCGAAATACATATAAGCGAGGACGCTCTAAGGTACCTTTTATTTTTTTGATCATTTTTCAATATATGTAATAATGAGATAGTTTTATTTTCCAGCTTTACCAACTTTACGTTTTACTACTTCTTCAACATACCGAATCCCTTTACCTTTATATGGTTCGGGTGGTCTGATTTGTCTTATTTTTGCAGCTATTTGACCTACCAGTTCCTTATTGATTCCTGATACAATAATATTTGTATTATTTTCTACTTTTATAAATATTTGTTCAGGTGGGTTTATAGTAACTGGATGGCTATAACCAACATTTAAAATTAGATTATTACCATCTGTTTGAGCTCGATAGCCTACACCTTGTATTTCTAGTTTTTTATTAAACCCTTGTGATACTCCAATAACCATATTATTTACAAGAGTTCTAGATAACCCATATTGAATTTGAGATTCTTTACTTTGATTAACTTTTTGTAGTAGTAATGTATTATTGACGTTCTTAATTGTAATTAATGGAGATAATTTATATGAGAGCTCTCCTTTGGGTCCTTGAACGGATATAACAGAATTATTAATTATTGTATTTACTGTATCTGGTAATACGATAGTTTTTTTACCGATTCGAGACATAAATATTTCCTATAAAGTTTTTATTTTATATTGATTTTTTAGTTGATTTACCAGACGTAGCATAAAACTTCTCCGCCTAATCCATAATGACGAGCTTGTCGGTCAGTCATAACTCCTTTAGAGGTTGAGATAATGGCAATACCTATTCCTCCAAGTACTCTGGGCAAGTCTTTATGATTTGCATATACTCTTAATCCTGGCTTGCTAATTCTTTTTAATGCTGTTATGATAGGCTTTTTATTTTTGCCTTTATATTTTAATGATATTAACAGATAAGTTTTTAAATTTTCGTTGATCTCCTCAAAATTATATATAAATCCTTCTTCTCGTAATACTTTTATGATATTTCTAGTTATTTTTGTTGCTGGTACTTGAACAATCTGATGTTTTGCTAGATTTGCATTACGAATACGTGTTAACATATCTGCAATTGTATCATTAACCACTTTATTACCTCATTATATGTTATTGATATATGTATATTATTTATGAAAAGGCATGCCAAAACCTTTTAATAGCTCTAGACTTTCGTTATCATTTTTTGCTGTCGTTACAATTGCAATATCTATACCTCTAATTTTATCAATACTGTCATATTCAATTTCAGGAAATATGAGTTGTTCCTTTAATCCTAGGTTGTAGTTGCCACGCCCATCAAAATTTTGAGGGTTAATCCCTCGAAAGTCTCTAATTCTAGGCAGTGATAGATTAATTAATTTACTGAGAAAATCATACATTTTTTGTTTTCTGAGTGTCACACACAATCCAATTGGTACATTTTCTCTAATTTTAAATCCAGCTATAGACTTTTTTGCTCGAGTTACAATAGGTTTTTGTCCTGTTATTAATATTAATTCTGTTATACTGTTGTCTAGTGCTTTTGCATTTTGTGAAGCTTCACCAAGTCCTCGATTAATTGTTATTTTAGTTAATTTTGGTATTTCATGTATATTTGTATATTTAAACTTATTTGTCAGATCGTTACAAATTTGATTTTTATATATTTCTTGTAATGAATTGCTGTTCATAGAATTATTGTATAATTTCACGTGTTTTTATTAGAATTCTTTGCTTTTTACCTTGACTATTTTTTATCATTTGATAACGACTAGCAATTTGTTTCTCTTGACTATAAAGCATGACATTAGAGCTGTGTATAGCAGCTTCAATTTTGATTATTTGGCCAACTTCGCCTTCTTGTTTTGGTCTGAGATGTTTAGTTTTAATATTTATATTTTTGATAATTACTTGATTTGTTTTTGTTAAAATTTTTTCAATTTGTCCAATTTTGCCTTTATCTTTACCAGCAATAATTTTAACAACATCACCTTGTTTTACGTGAATTTTATTTTTGTGTTTTTTGTTTTTATTCATTATACGACTTCTGGAGCTAATGATATAATTTTGGGAAAATTTTTATCTCTTAATTCTCTTGCAATGGGTCCAAATACTCTTGTACCTTTTGGATTATTTTCTTGATTAATAATGACGGCTGCGTTATCATCAAATCTAATGTTCATACCATCAGATCTTCTTAGTGTTTTTTTTGTTCTAACGATGACAGCTCTCACTACATCAGATCTTTTGATGGGCATATTTGGCGATGCATCTTTAACAACTCCGATAATAATATCTCCTATATTAGCATAAGAAGGATTACTACTACCTAGTACTCTTATGCACATAATTTTTCTAGCACCGCTATTATCAGCAATATTTAAGTAGCTCTGAGTTTGTATCATATATTTTTTATTATTTTATTATTTTATTAACTAAAATCCAGTGTTTATTCTTGCTTAATGGTCGTGTTTCTCGAATTCTGACTTTGTCTCCTATTTTGCATATATTGTTTTCATCATGTGCATAATATTTATTTGTTTTAGACATAATTTTATTATATTTTTTGTGTGCTACTTTGGTTGTGACAGATACTGTAATTGTTTTATGCATTTTATTACTAATTACTGTTCCAATAGTTTCTTTGATAGGCATTATATTTAGTTTATATTTTTGCGTTGTGTTTCTAAAGTTAAAAGCTGTGCTAGTTGGTGTTTTTTGTGTTTAAAAAGGTGTGATTTAATATTTTGTCTAGTTGCTTGTTTTAATTTGAGGTTTAAAAGTTCTTTTTTTAAATCCAGAATTTTGATTGCTATTTCTGAATCTTTTAAATTTTCTATACTTTGTATTTTTGGTAAAACCATTGTTAGTATGTTTATAGTTTAGTAATGAATTTAGTTTTTATGGGTAATTTGTAAGATGCTAGTTTCATAGCTTGTTGTGCTATATGTCTAGGCACGCCTGTGATTTCAAATAATATATGCCCTGGCTTGATTACAGCAACCCAGTATTCAGGTGCTCCTTTACCAGCTCCCATTCTTGTTTCAGCAGGTCTTGCTGTTATAGGTTTATCTGGAAAAACTCTAATCCATAATTTACCACCTCTTTTAACATATCTAGTAATAGTACGTCTTGTTGCTTCTATTTGTCTGGATGTTAACCATGTGGGTTCTAAAGCTTGCAATGCATGATCTCCAAATGCAATTTTATTACCTTTACTAGCTACTCCTTTCATACGTCCACGATGTTGTTTTCTAAATTTTGTTTTTTTAGGGCTTAGCATTATGTAATTGTTTTTCTATGAATTATAAATAATTGTCTATGATATTAGCTTTAGGTAATTTTTCTCCTTTAAAAAGCCACACTTTTACACCTAAAATACCATAAATAGTATTAGCTGTTTTATATGAATAATCTATATTAGCTCTAAGGGTTTGTAAAGGAACTCGTCCTTCTCTAACCCATTCACTACGAGCAATTTCAGCGCCATTTAGTCGACCAGAAACTTGTATTTTTATACCTTCAATATTTGCTTTCTGTGCGCGTTGTATACCTTGTCTAACGGCACGGCGAAAGGCTATTCTTTTTTCTAGTTGTTGTGTAATAAATTCTGCAATTAGTGTAGCATGTGTATCAGGATCCGTTATTTCTATAATATTAATTCTGAGTTTGATATTAGAATTTATTCGAGACATTAAATTTTTTCTTAAGGTATCAATACCAGATCCCATTCTTCCTAAGATAATTCCAGGTCTTGCTGTTTCTATTTCAATTTCTGTTTGGTCAACTTTGCGGTGTATTTTTATATTTGCAATGTTAGCATTATTTAATTGATTAGCAATGTATGATCTAATAATATAGTCTTCTTGTAAGAAGTTAGGATATTGTGTTTTGTTAGCAAACCAAAATGATTTATGTTGTTGTGTAATTCCTATTCTAAATCCTAAAGGATGTGTTTTTTGTCCCATTGTTTTATTTAAGCTGTTGTTTTAGATACATAATATAAAATTTATCCTATAGTTATTGTGATATGGCATGTAGGTTTATGTATAGGAAATGCTCTACCTTGTGCTCGAGGTTGAAATCTTTTTAATCTTGGTCCTTCGTTTGCAAATGCTTGTTTTATAACTAAGTCATGTTTTTGTAAGCCATTATTATGTACTGCATTACTAGCAGCTGATTCTAATATTTTTTTTATAATTTTACATGGTTTATAAGGCATAAATTCAAGAATAAGTATCGCTTCTTGATAATTTTTACCTCTGATTTGAGTTAGTATTCTACGTACTTTATTTGGTGATAAACGTAAATATTTGCAAACAGCTTGAATCTTTGGGGTTTGTATATTTTTGCTCATAATAATGTTTTTTATCTTCTCGCTTTTCTGTCACTTTTTATATGACTTCTAAATGTTCTTGTCGGTACAAATTCTCCTAATTTATGGCCTACCATTTGATCAGAAATAAAAATAGGAAAATGTTGTTTGCCATTATATATTGCAATTGTATGACCTACCATATTAGGAATTATAGTAGATGATCTTGACCATGTTTTAATTGTTTCTTTTTGATTCAGGGTGTTTAGTTTTTCTATTTTTTCAAGTAGTTTAGCTTCTATATATGGGCCTTTGTATAAAGATCTTGACATTTTTAATTTGATATTTTATTTATTTGCGATGACGTAGAATGTAACTATTACTATATTTTTTTGGATTACGTGTTTTTATTCCTAATGCTGGTTTTCCCCATGGGGTTAATGGTTGAGGTTTTCCTATTGGAGATCGACCTTCGCCCCCTCCGTGTGGATGGTCTACAGGGTTCATTACAACTCCTCTAACTTTTGGTTTTTTACCTAGCCATCTATTTCTACCTGCTTTACCTATAGTTATATTACTTGCTTCAATATTGCCGACTTGTCCGATTGTTGCATAGCAATCTTTATGTATCATTCTAACTTCACTAGAAGGTAATTTTAATGTTACAAAATTACCTTCTTTGGCTACTATTTGTGCATATGTGCCAGCAGATCTTACAATTTGGCCACCTTTACCACATGTTAGTTCAATATTATGTACAGCTGTTCCTAATGGAATCTTAGATAATGGTAATGCATTACCAATTTCAATAGGAGCATTTATGCCAGAACTTATATTATCACCTACTTTTAATGATCTTGGATGTAGGATATATTTCTTGTCTCCATCGATATAATGTATTAATGCAATTCTTGCGTTTCTATTTGGATCGTATTCAATGCTATATACTTTACCTATAATTTGATGCTTTTGTCTTTTGAAATCAATTAATCTATAGCGTTTTTTATGGCCACCTCCTCTGTGTCTTGAGGTAATAATTCCTCTATTGTTGTGTCCTTTTGAGCGATGATTTTTAGTTATTAGTGATTTTTCAGGTTTACTTTTAGTGATTTCATTAAAAGTTGATACAGTTCTGTTTCTTGTTCCAGGAGTGTATGCTTTATATAAGCGAATAGCCATATGTCTAGTTAATCTTCTGAGAATAAGTTAATAGTTTCGTTATCTTTCAATGTAATAATAGCTTTTTTATAATTAGGTTTATTCCCAATAAATTTGCCTACAGTTCTTTTTTGCTTGGGTTGATTACAGGTATTAATGCTTTTTACTTTTACATTGAATAAGTATTCAATAGCTTGTTTAATATTTACTTTATTTGCTGTTCTATGTACAGCAAAACAATATTGATTGTCTTCAAGAAGTTTTGTAGTTTTATCAGTAATAATAGGGTATTTAATTAGATCTAATAATCTTCTTTCTTGGATCTCAAGCATTATACACCTCATTTATTTTATTTAATGCATCTAATGTGATAATTAATTTGTTGGCTTTTAATAGTGCTATAATATTAAGTTGATCAGCAGTTATTAGTTCAATATTATATAAATTTCTAAGAGATTTATATAAATTGATATTTTTATGTAATACAATAATTAAAACTTTATCATTTTTCTTTATATCTAAAGTAAGTATTTTATTTAATACAGTTTTAGTATTTGGTGTTGGCAGGTCATTACAAAACTTATCTACTATAGTGGTATTTTTTGATTTATTGTATAATAGTGTTCTTAATGCTAGTTGTTTTTCTTTTTTATTAATTTTTTTTGTATATTCTTTAGTTTTTGGTCCAAAAGTGACTCCTCCTCCATTCCATAAAGGTGATCTAATAGATCCTACTCTTGCTCTACCTGTTCCTTTTTGTTTCCA
Source organism: Asparagopsis taxiformis (assembly GCA_030407315.1). Taxonomy (NCBI): domain Eukaryota; phylum Rhodophyta; class Florideophyceae; order Bonnemaisoniales; family Bonnemaisoniaceae; genus Asparagopsis; species Asparagopsis taxiformis. The sequence continues at coordinate 151,700 of JALQPE010000469.1, read as the reverse complement.
TGGTTTTTTTCCTCCTCCCCTTACTTCACTTCTAGTTTTCGTATGAGCATTACCTTGTCTTTTTTTATTTAATTGTGTTACTAATGCACGATGTATAATGTACATATTAGTATTTTCACTGATTGTTAAAGTCAAAGCTTGAGTATTTTCTTGTATCCCTTGTTCTGTATATAAGGGGTATTGAATTTGTTTTGTAGTAACCATATGTTATTTTTTATTAATACTTACGATGCTTCCATTTTTACCTGGTATAGATCCTCTTACTAGGATTATATTATCTTCTGTGTGAATATCAATAATTAGAAGATTCTTAATTGTTACTTTTTGACTACCCATTCGACCGGCCATCTTTTTACCTGGAAAAACTCTTCCTGGTGTTGTTCCAGCACCAATTGAACCAGGTTGTCTATGGTTTTTTGATCCATGTGACATAGGTCCTCGGCTAAAGTGATGTCGTTTTTGATATCCTGTAAAGCCTTTACCGATACTAGTTCCAGATATATTTACTGTATTTCCTATTTTGAATTGATCAACAGTTACATTTTGCCCAATATTTAGATTACTTAATGAAGTGACTTTGTATTCATGTAAGTATTTAAATGTAGGTGCACCAGCTTTTTTTAGATGTCCTATTTGTGCTTTAGTTAGTAATTTAGGCCTAACTTCTTTATAGCCTATTTGCACTGCTTGATATCCATCGGTATCTATGTTTTTGATTTGTGTAATCATGCATGGTCCAACAGTTAAGACTGTTACCGGTATTGCAGTTCCTTGATCATCAAAAATTTGGGTCATTCCAATTTTTGTGCCTAATAGACCTATTGACATTCGAAGTGTATCTCCATAGTATGAGAGATTATTGCGCACAAGCTTTGTATTTTTGTTATTTTATAGATATCTATTATCTTTCAATTTAATATAATTTTCAAGTACTGTATGTATTTAATATGATTTAGATATATTACGGAAATCACTCCTTTCTTATTTCTTTTATTTATTGCAAAATATAGTTATATATATATTGAAACAAGGTTTAGTAAAAATATGAGTAAAGTTGTTGGAATTGATTTAGGTACAACAAATTCCGTAGTAGCTGTTATGGAAGGTGGTAAGCCGACCGTTATTCCTAATAAAGAAGGTCTAAGAACTACACCTTCTGTAGTAGCTTATACAAAAAAACAGGATAAATTGGTTGGTCATATCGCTAAAAGACAGGCTGTCATGAATCCTGAAAATACATTCTATTCAGTAAAAAGATTTATTGGGCGTAAACAAGAAGAAGTAAATAGTGAATCTAAACAGTCTTCTTATAATATTAAGACAGATACTAATTTTAATATAAAGCTTGAATGTCCAGCTTTGGGTAAAGATTTTGCTCCAGAAGAGATCTCTGCACAAGTACTTAGAAAATTGGTAGAAGATGCAAGTACTTATTTAGGTCAGTCGATTACACAGGCAGTAATAACTGTACCTGCCTATTTTAATGATTCTCAGAGGCAAGCTACAAAGGATGCAGGTCAAATAGCAGGTTTAGAAGTTATGAGAATTATTAATGAGCCTACAGCTGCTTCTTTGTCTTATGGTTTAGATAAAAAGGAAAATGAGACTATTTTAGTATTTGATTTAGGTGGAGGTACTTTTGATGTATCTGTATTAGAAGTTGGTGATGGTGTTTTTGAAGTTTTATCAACTTCTGGAGATACTCATTTAGGTGGTGATGATTTTGATAGGAAAATAGTAGAATGGTTGATTTCAGAATTTAAAAATGATGAGGGTATAGATTTAGGAGAAGATCGTCAGGCTTTGCAGCGATTAACAGAAGCAGCAGAAAAAGCAAAAATGGAATTGTCAAGTTTGTTTCAAACAGATATCAATTTACCTTTTATTACTTCTACTAATACTGGACCAAAGCATTTAGAGAAAAATATTACACGAGCGAAATTTGAATCTTTATGTTCGGATTTAATTCAAAGATGTAAAGTGCCAGTGAATAATGCCTTAAAAGATGCACAATTAGAGTCTCAAGGAATAGATGAAATTGTGTTAGTCGGTGGTTCAACTAGAATTCCCGCAGTTCAAGATTTAGTGAAACAAATTATAGGCAAAGATCCGAATCAAAGTGTGAATCCAGATGAGGTAGTTGCAATTGGTGCTGCTGTTCAAGCAGGAGTATTAGCAGGTGAAGTAAAGGATATTTTATTATTAGATGTTACTCCTCTTTCTTTAGGTGTTGAAACTTTAGGAGGAGTAATGACTAAAATTATTTCTCGTAATACTACTGTCCCTACAAAAAAATCAGAGGTGTTTTCTACAGCTGTGGATAATCAACCAAATGTAGAAATACATGTATTACAAGGTGAGAGGGAATTTACTAAGGATAATAAAAGTTTAGGAACGTTTCGATTAGATGGTATCATGCCAGCACCAAGAGGAGTTCCACAAATAGAAGTTACATTTGATATAGATGCTAATGGTATTTTGTCTGTAAAAGCACAAGATAAAGGAACAGGTAAAGAACAGTCGATTACTATTACAGGTGCATCCACTTTACCGAAAGAAGAAGTTGACAAGTTAGTTAGAGAAGCGGAAGAGAATTCAGATCTTGACAAACAAAAAAGAGAAAAGATAGATATAAAAAATCAGGCTGATTCTAGTTGTTATCAAGCAGAGAATCAATTAAAAGAATTATCAGATAAGATAGATCAGCAAGATAAAGTTAATTTAGAGCAGGTCATTGATCAATTAAAACAAGCAATTGCTGATGAAAATTATGATTTGATGAAATCACTTCAAGTAGATGTACAAAATTTATTAATGGAGATAGGTAAAAAAGTATATAATGTGAATAATTCAAGCCAACAGCAACAAGAAGTTAAAGACGATGACACAGTCATAGACACAAACTCTCAGGAAGCATAAAATATATATTACAGAAATATATAAGCGGGTAACGCGATTCGAACGCGCGACATCAACCTTGGCAAGGTTGCGCTCTACCACTGAGCTATACCCGCATATATACTATTATCATCTCAAATTATTTTTTGTATGTCAAGCTTCTAAGAATAGATATTTATTATAAATATCTATTCTATAGGATAATATGATAAGTGCTATGTAATAAATGAATTAAATAAGCCAGTTATTAGTACTAATCCTGCCCATATTCCTGATCCTGTATAAATTAAGTTTTTTGATTGTTCCCATTGTCCAGGTGATGCTAAAGTGACAGGAATACCTACTACTAATACCGTGGATAGAAAAATTAGAAGAAGTACTAGTATTTGAACAATTATTGTCATTTGATGTCTCCTTATTAATTGATTAATAATCGTATAATATGTGTGCTTTTATATATCTTTTATATATAATAATATATATTGTGTCATATGATTTAATCATTATTGTAAGATGTATCAGTATATATATAATAACTTGTAAATAAAAGTTACTCAAAAACTGTATTATTGTTTTAGTTATTTTATTTAATAATAGATTGTTTAATATAGTATTGTATTTTTGACATTAACATAAAAGTTTAAGAAAAAAATAACAATATGTGTAAATTTTGTATACATGCTAATTGTTATATATATGTTTTTTAATTATCTTATAAATAAATTTTTAAGAGGTGTATTTTATGTTTGCAGCAATAATTTTGACAAAATTACCGGATGCATATGTTATGTTTAGGCCATTAGTTGATATTTTACCTGTTATACCTGTGTTTTTCTTGTTATTAGCTTTTGTTTGGCAAGCAGCTATAGGTTTTAGATAAATAATGTCATATTTTGAATTTTAAGAGGTATATTCTATGGTAGAGCCTTTATTATCTGGTATAGTTTTAGGTTTAATACCAGTTACTTTATCTGGTTTGTTAGTTGCAGCTTATTTACAGTATCGTCGTGGGAATCAATTCGGATTATAGTTGATTTTTATTAATTATATAGATAGTACAAAAAATACTATAAATTTTGAATTAAATTTATAGTATTTTTTAATTTCTAAGCTATAGATAATATTATGGTATTTTTTACCAACTAGCTTTTCTTACACCAGGTAGCAGGCATTCATGTGACATTTCTCGTAAGACATGTCTGGATAAACCAAAATCTCTGTACACTCCTCTACTCCGACCTGTTACCCAGCATCTATTTCTTAGACGGTGCGGAGAGCTATTACGAGGTAGTTCTTGTAATTGTTTTTGTAATTTAAGTTGTTCTGAAAAAAGATGACTTTTTTTAATTTGCTGTTTGATTGTTGATCTTTTTGTTTTATATTTTTTAACTAGAAGTTGTTTTTTTATTTCTTTTTGTTTTGTACTTTGTTTAGCCATTATAATTATATATAGTTTAATAAAACATAGCATTTTTCATTTGGATCTCATATTATATTATTTTCTGTACTATTGCAATAAAAAAAGTCAATGCTATTTTTGTTAACTAGCAATGACTTTTTTAAGTGTTTTTTATTATTTTAATTTGTTATATGATTAAATCTATTAGCCGAATTTTCCAGATGTGGATGCGATTACAAATGCTGCATATGTTAGTATATATCCAACTGAGAAGTGTGCTAAACCAACTAATCTTGCTTGAACAATTGATAATGCTACAGGTTTGTCTTTCCATCTAATTAAATTAGCTAAAGGAGTTCTTTCATGTGCCCAAGCTAATGTTTCTATTAATTCTTGCCAGTAACCTCGCCAAGAGATCAAGAACATAAATCCTGTAGCCCATACTAGATGACCAAATAAAAACATCCAAGCCCATACAGATAGGTTATTCATACCATAAGGATTATATCCATTAATCAGTGGAGAAGAGTTTAACCATAAGTAGTCTCTTAACCAGCCCATTAAATATGTTGAGGATTCGTTAAATTGATTAACGTTACCTTGCCAGATAGTTACATGTTTCCAATGCCAATAAAATGTTACCCAACCTATTGTATTTAGCATCCAAAATACAGATAAATAGAATGCATCCCAAGCTGATATATCGCATGTACCACCACGACCAGGTCCATCGCATGGAAAACTATAGCCAAAATCTTTTTTATCAGGCATTAATTTCGATCCTCTGGAATCAAGTGCACCTTTAACTAGGATTAATGTTGTTGTATGTAAACCTAAAGCAATTGCATGGTGAACTAGAAAATCTCCAGGTCCTATTGCTAAAAATAATGAATTTTTGCCGCTATTTATTGCTTCTAACCATCCAGGTAGCCATACATTGCTTCCAGCTTTATTAGCTATACTTGATGATGCAGATAGTAGTACATCAAATCCATATAATGCTTTACCAGAACTAGCTTGTATCCATTGTGCAAATACAGGCTCGATCAAGATTTGTTTTTCTGGTGTGCCAAAAGCAATCATTGTATCGTTATGAATATATAGTCCTAAGGTATGAAAACCTAAAAATAATGATACCCAGCTTAGGTGTGAAATAATTGCTTCTTTGTGTTCTAGCATTCTAGCTAAGACGTTATTTTTATTTTGTTCAGGATCGTAGTCTCTTACAAAAAAGATTGCACCATGAGCAAATGCTCCGACCATTAAGAAACCTGCAATGTATTGGTGATGTGTATATAGAGCAGCTTGTGTTGTAAAATCTTTGGCCATAAACGCATAAGGAGGCATTGCGTACATGTGCTGTGCTACTAAGGATGTAATAACTCCTAAAGAAGCTAGAGCTAATCCTAGTTGTATATGTAGAGAATTAGTGATTGTTTCATATAATCCCTGGTGTCCAGCTCCTAATCTTCCGCTTGGTGGACGGTGAGCATTTAAAATATCTTTAATGTTATGTCCAATACCCCAGTTAGTTTTGTACATATGTCCAGCAACAATGAAAATAATTGCTATTGCTAGGTGATGATGTGCTATATCTGTTAGCCATAATGATTGACTTTGTGGATGAAATCCTCCAAGAAAAGTTAATATAGCTGTTCCTGCACCTTCACTTGTTCCGAATATATGTTTTGCTGTATCTGGATTAGATGCATATACACTCCAATTACCAGTGAAGAAAGGCTGTAGACCTGCCGGATGAGGTAGATTAGTTGTAAAATTATCCCATCTTATATGTTGACCTCTAGATTCAGGTATTGCTACATGAATTAAATGTCCTGTCCATGCTAGTGAACTTGTGCCAAAAAGGCCTGATAAGTGATGATTTAATCTGGATTCATTATTTTTAAACCATGCTAGTCCAGGTTTGAATTTTGGCTGTAAATGAAGCCATCCTGCAAAAAGCATAATTGCAGATAATATAAGTAAGAATATTGCTCCATTATATAAATCATTATTGGTACGCATACCAATAGTATACCACCAATGATATACGCCAGAAAAAGCAATATCTACAGGATATGTTGCGCCACCTTTAGTAAATGCTTTTACTGCTGGTTGTCCAAAGTGTGGGTCCCAAATTGCATGTGCAATTGGTTTTGTTTTTAGTGGGTTTAGAACCCATTGTTCAAAGTTACCTTGCCAAGCAACATGAAATAAGTTGCCTGAAGTCCATAAAAATATGATTGCCATATGCCCAAAATGGGATGCAAATATTTTTTGGTATAAGTTTTCTTCTGTTATTCCGTCATGACTTTCAAAGTCATGTGCAGTAGCAATACCATACCAGATCCTTCTTGTTGTAGGATCTTGTGCTAATGCTTGGCTAAATTTTGGAAATTTTGTTGCCATTATTGTTATTTTCCTAATATCACTTTTATCCTACAGAAATTATTCGAGCTAAAAAGAATGCCCACGTGGTTCCTATTCCACCTAAAAGGTAATGTGCTACTCCAACAGCTCTTCCTTGTGTTATGCTTAAGGCTCTAGGTTGGATTGATGGTGCTACCTTGACTTTATTATGTGCCCATACAATGGATTCTATTAGTTCTTGCCAGTAACCTCGCCCACTAAATAGAAACATTAAGCTAAATGCCCATACAAAGTGTGCTCCTAAGAATATTAAGCCGTATGCAGATAGTGCGGATCCATAAGATTGAATTACTTGTGAAGCTTGAGCCCAAAGAAAATCTCTAAGCCAACCATTAATTGTAATAGAGCTTTGTGCAAAATTACCACCTGTAATGTGTGATACATTACCTGATGAAGATATACTACCCCATACATCAGATTGCATTTTCCAGCTAAAATGGAATAATACTATTGATAGCGAATTATACATCCAGAAAAGGCCTAGAAATACATGGTCCCATCCAGATACTTGACATGTACCACCACGGCCAGGTCCATCACAAGGGAAACGGAAACCTAAGTTAGATTTATCAGGAATTAAGCGAGAATTTCTTGAAAATAGAAATCCTTTAACTAATATTAGAACAGCTACATGAATGGTAAATGCATGTATATGATGTACCATGAAATCAGCTGTTCCTAATGACATTGGCATCATTGCTACTTTATTACCTACGTTTATTACATCACCTCCAAATATGTAGCTAGCTGTAGCTAGGGAGTTAGGACTTGTGTTTCCAGGGGCTAATGTATGTATATTTTGTACCCATTGTGCAAAAATAGGTTGTAATTGAATAGCTGTATCAGAGAACATATCTTGTGATCTTCCTAAAGCTCTCATTGTATCATTGTGGATATATAAACCGAATGAATGAAAACCTAAAAATATGCAAACCCAATTTAGATGAGAAATAATTGCATCTCTATGTCTTATAATTCTGTCTAAAACATTATTATAGTTTTGAGCAGGATTATAGTCGCGGACCATAAATATAGATGCGTGTGCACCTGCACCGACAATACAAAAGCCTCCTATCCACATATGATGAGTGAATAGTGATAATTGTGTTGGATAATCTGTTGCAATATATGGATAAGGAGGCATTGCGTACATATGATGTGCAACAATAATACTTAATGAGCCCATCATTGCTAGATTAATTGCTAGTTGTGCATGCCATGAAGTAGTTAGAATTTCATATAGTCCTTTATGTCCTTCTCCTGTAAATGGACCTTTATGAGCTTCTAATATTTCTTTCATACTATGTCCAATACCCCAATTGGTTCTATACATATGTCCAGCAACTAAGAATAGTACAGCTAATGCTAAATGGTGGTGAGCAGTATCAGTTAACCATAATCCACCTGTAACTGGATTTAAGCCGCCTTTGAATGTTAGAAAGTCTGAATACTCATTCCAATTTAGGGTGAAAAACGGAATAATTCCTTTACTAAAACTTGGGTATATTTGTGACATCAACTCTCTATTGACCAAGAATTCATGTGGTAACGGTAATTCTTGTGGTGAGATACCTGAATCGAGTAATTTATTAATAGGTAAAGATATATGAATTTGATGACCAGCCCATCCTAAACACCCTAATCCTAATAATCCAGATAGGTGATGATTCATCATTGATTCCACATTTTGAAACCATTCAAGTTTAGGTGCTGCTTTATGATAATGAAACCAACCAGCAAATATCATTAGTGCTGACATGATTAATCCACCAATTGCAGTAGCATATAATTCAGATTCATTAGTGATTCCGGATGCTCTCCATAATTGAAAGAAACCAGATGTGATTTGAACCCCTTGGAATCCACCACCAACATCTCCATTTAAGATTTCTTGTCCAACGATTGGCCAAACAATTTGTGCACTAGGTTTAATACTTGTTGGATTACTTAACCATGCTACATAGTTAGAAAATTTAGCTCCATGAAAATACATTCCACTTAGCCATAAGAAAATAATGGCTAGTTGTCCAAAATGTGCACTGAAAATTTTTCTTGATACTTCTTCTAAAGAACTTGTATGACTATCAAAGTCGTGTGCATCTGCATGAAGATTCCAAATCCATGTTGTTGTTTTGGGTCCTTTAGCTAACTGTCTAGAGAAATGTCCAGGTGTTGCCCATTTTTCAAAAGATGTGCTTATGGGATCTTTTTCTACAGTTACTTTGATTTTTTTTGCCTCTTGCTCTTGTGAGCTAATTGCCATCGAGATTCTCCTTTGTTGCTCTCTAAAATGGAGACAAGGAATAAAACGCTCACATAAAACATAAAATTTAATTATATTAATCTCTGTAGTATTGAGATGTGAGTTTTTATTTACTACTTATAATATTATAGTTATAACTGATAGTGTGCTTTTGATCTGTTAACAATAGTTAAAATCTTCTTTCTAGCAATATCAATATGAATATAAATATAAATTTAATTATATTGGCTTTACTTTCATTAATGCTTGTCCACAATCAACAATATCTCCATCATTGACCAAGATTTCAATAATTTCTCCATTCACTTCAGCTTCTATTTCATTCATTAGTTTCATAGCTTCTATAATACAGACAGTTTGTTTTTTATCTACAATATCATATTGTTGTACAAATGGAGATTCATTAGGTCCAGGTGATCTGTAAAAGGTTCCTACCATAGGAGATACTATTGTAGAATAAATTTCAGTTTCGTGTTTTTGAAGTTGTATTGTATTAGTGTTTGTTTTATGTTCGTGATTAATTATTTCTCTTGTTTTAATATGTTTTTGATTAATACTACTTTTTGTAGGTGTAGAATAAATCGGACTTTTAGTAATGGTTTTATTAATTGTTAATTGTAATTGATTACTTTTGATTTGTATTAAATCAATATTACTTAGTTTTACTGTAGATAGAAGTTTTTTTAAGTCTTTAAGATTGAATTGCATGCGAATTAATATCTCCTTATTTATTGAACATGTCAAGTGATATGATCTCAATTTCTTCTGGTAACATCCATATTCTTGTATAGTTATCAAATTCTATTATGTGTACATATTTGCCCTTAATGTTTTTTATACCAATTATACGACCTTTTTTTTGAAGATAATCATTAATTGGTATATATTTTTTGATATATATTTCTTTGATTAAGACAATGTGTTTTAATATTATAGTCATGATTAATAATAAATATATATATTTTTTATTGTAAATACATATAATATATATTGAAGAAGATTGTGTTTATTTTTATTTATTATTAGAATAAATTTAAGTATATATCTCAATTTGATGTAATATTTAGGTATTTTCTAATGCATGTTATAGAATTATTTGTATTAATAAGTAATAATTAATTATGGTTTTATTCATGATTGATAAATTATAATTAAAAATAAATCAATTTCTTTTTATATATATTCTAACGCTTCGTATATCAATAAAATATAATGCTAATAGCAGATGATTTAGACAAATTATTAGAAATTCTACCTGATTTCATTAGGAACCCTTTGGAAAAACATCCAAAGAGGAAATATTTGATAGAAGTAGTAATGGATTTAGGAAGAAAGCCTGAGGCTCGTTTTCCAGATGGTCCTCAATATTTATCTAGTCAAACAGTTGAATGGCAAGACTTAGATTATTGTATTCAACGTATAGGTAATTTTAGTGGTGATAATCGTTCCGGTATAGAAAGAACTTTACATAGAATAAGTTCTATTAGAAATAGGAAAGGAACAATTATTGGTTTAACGTGTAGAGTTGGTAGAGCAATTTTTGGGACTATTAGTATAATAAGGGATTTGTTAGAAAGAAATCAATCATTATTACTTTTAGGTAGACCAGGAGTTGGTAAAACAACAGCTATAAGAGAAATAGCAAGGGTATTAGCTGATGAAATGGAGAAAAGAGTTGTTATAATTGATACATCTAATGAAATAGCAGGAGATGGTGATATACCTCATCCAGCAATTGGGCGTGCAAGGCGTATGCAAGTTGAGCGTCCAGAATTGCAGCATCAAGTAATGATTGAAGCAGTAGAAAACCATATGCCAGAGGTAATCATTATTGATGAAATTGGAACAGAATTAGAGGCACTGGCTGCACGTACAATTGCAGAAAGAGGTGTTCAACTAGTGGGTACTGCTCATGGTAATTATTTAGAAAGTTTAATTAAAAATCCTATTTTAGTTGATTTAATAGGAGGGATTCAGTATGTTACTTTAGGTGATGATGAAGCTAAACGTCGCGGTACTCAAAAAAGTATTTTAGAAAGGAAAGCTTCACCAGCTTTTCAGGTTGCAATTGAAATTCATGACCGTAATCTTTGGACTGTTCATGAAAAAGTAGATCAGACTATAGACCAGATTTTACAAGGAGTTCCATTATTAACGCAAAGCCGTAAATTGTCTGATAATGGTATAATTTCTATTGAATACAAAGAATCGACGTTTACAGATTCTTATGTAAATACATCATTAAAGTTTAAGAGTTCTAAGTTTCTGAATATTAATAAGAACTCAAATATGCAATTTCAAGTATTAAATAAGCAAGATAAAGTATCTTGGCAGTTAAAAAATCAATTTCCGTTGAACTATTTATCTTTTGTAAAGAATGCAGATGTTGTGTTAAATAATAATCATGATAATAGAAATATACTTGTATATGCTTATTCTATTAATATTCAGCAGATTGAGGCTGTGATCAATACTTTGCAGTTACCCTTAGTTTTAACTAGAGATATTGTGCAAGCAGATTTTATTTTAGCTTTGAGGTCTAGTATTAAACAAAATACAAAGTTAAGACAAATTGCAAAATCTAGACAAATCACTATATATACTATTCAAAGTAGTACAGTACTTCATATAACAAGGGCTCTGAAGCATATGTTAAATATTCATAAATCATCTTTGCCTTATCATTATTGGCAACAAGCTTTTAATGAGAAAAAAAAAGAGGAGATGCTAGCATTAGCAGAAGTTCGATTTGCAGTTGATAAAGTAGTTATGGGGAAGAATCAATCTGTAGAGTTATTATCCCGCATTGCTAATTTAAGAAAATTACAACACAAATTAATAGAATCTTATAATTTGAGATCGCGGAGTTTTGGAGAGGAGCCAAATAGAAGGTTACGTATTTATCCAAATTAATGATATTTATGAACATAATTTGTTAGATTTTACTATAACTATAGATACAGGTCATAATATACAAGATTATAAAAAGGAAAATTATTATGTCATCAATTTTTGATAGAGTACAAGATATCGTTGCTCAGCAATTAGGAGTTGATAAAAAACAAGTAACTTTAGAGGCTAATTTTGCAAAAGACTTAGGGGCTGATTCATTAGATACAGTTGAGCTTGTTATGGCTATAGAAGAAGAATTTGGATTTGATATACCAGATGAAGATGCTGAAAAAATAGCAACTTTAGAACAGGCAATTAACTTTATAGAAGAAACTATGTCTTAATATTTAATAACGGAGAGGGTGGGATTCGAACCCACGGAACCTTGCGGTTCATCTGATTTCAAATCAGACGCAATCAACCAACTCTACCACCCCTCCTTAAGGTACTGTCAATATTGTATCAGAAAGAAGACTATAAAACAATATTATCATTTATAGTCTATATTTAGATATTATATTATTCGTATGTTGCTTTACCTGTAAATTTTTTATTTACAGGATTATCATTTTGCCCTATACTATGTTGTATATTACCTACTCCTGTGCGTCCAGGATTAGATTTTTCAGGTGCTACACCATCTTTAGGATGTAAATATTGCACTTCACCATTAGGAAATATTCTATAAATTTTAAAGTCTTTAATTTTGAACTTAGTTTTTAGTTGTGTGCTTAATGCTAAACATTGTTCTTTTTTAGCTAGATATAATAAATTATCATCTTCTCGCATCACAGCTGACCCACCTGTTGGCATTTCAAAGATTTGTTCTTTGTTACTTGTCCATGTAATAGCATATTTTTCTTCTATTTCAGCTGCTCTTAACCATCCGCCAGTGCTCCCTCCAAATGTTGGGGATGGCATTTTCAGATCAATTTTATTAGCCATGATAATTACACCTTCGTAAATAATGAAAATTATATATTAATTATTATATATTAAATTTGTTTCTCAGTTTAGTGAAAAGAAATAAAGCTTTATATAGATGCAATATAGTTTCTATCTCACAGTAGAAGAAAGTTTTGAAGAGTTAATGGGAGCCATTAAGTATAATTGTAATAAGTTTTTACTTAGTCCTAAGTATAGTGGAATTTTTTTAATATATTTTGTAATGATGTTATGTTTTTGATTATCTATTTCTATTAAGTTTTTATTTTGTGCAGCACATTCATCTAAGTATTTAAAAAATAATGGATGATCTACATTTAGTGCTACAGGAAAAATTCTCGATGCGTTTTCATTGGTTTTTCTAATAACTTGCATATCATATTGTCTTGCATCTAATCCAATAGATTTATAAAAGTCTGATCTTTGGAGATCATTTAAATACATTGTTGCAAATACACTTAATAAAAAGAAGCGACACCATAGTCTTGATTGAAGGTTGTTAAGAAACTGTGGTTGAGATTTTAATAATGCAGCAAAAAAGTCTCCATGCCTGTTTTCATCTTGGCACCAGTTTTCAAAAAATTTGAATATAGGATAAATGCGGTGTTGAGGATGTTTTTCTAAATGTCGGTAAATAGTTATATATCGCCAATAACCAATTTTTTCTGATAAATAAGTAGCATAAAAAATAAATTTAGGTGAGAAGAACGTATACTTTCTACTTTTAGTTAGGAAGCCAAGATCTAATGATAAGTTAAAGTCTCCGATAGCTTTATTTAAAAAACCAGCGTGACGAGCTTCATCTCTGGACATTAATAAAAAACATTCAGCAATAACAGGATTGGAGTATTGTAGTTTTCTTGATAATTCTTTATATAGTAAAAATCCGGAGAATTCAGCTGTACATGATCTTTCCAAGAATTCTATAAATAGTGCTTTAGTTTTATTATCTAAGTTTTCCCAAGTTTGTTCAAACTCTTCATCACGAATAAAGTGTTGTTTATTATAATCTGCTCTAAATTCTTGTAAAACAGATTCAAATTCATATAGATTTAAAGAAATATCTAGCTTAGCCATTTCTTCAAAGTCAGTAGTGTAGAATCTAGGTGTTAACAGAGTTTCTTTTGCCGGTGTTTTATTATTATTTATGGTGTTTTGCATTATATAACTATAATATGAAGGGATATTTGTGCTTTTTTAATAATTGATGATTATTAATTCTATACTAACTCTAACTGTTATAATCTTTACTGATAACGTTAAAAATTTTACATTTCTTGATTATTTTTTATGTACTATTTCAATATATTTATATCAAAATTCTTAGATGGAATTTATTATTTATTTTATTTTGTTATAGTTTTGAATTTTAATTCTTAATCAGATAAGTTAGGTTACTCAAGTTCTGCAAAAGGAAGATAGGGTTATTTTTTGAGTGATATAGTTTCAATGAATCATATGATTTTTAATCATTTTCGGAAATATATTAATTTTTCAAGTTAATATAACATAAATAAAATTTATACAAGTAATATAAAAAAATAACTTTTTAAGTTATTTATAATAGTGTTATTAATAACTTATATTAATTTATCTTTGCGATAACTCATAAAATTTTAGATAAATAAAAAAAATAACTATTTATGATTAGTTATATTATGATATACATAAAGAAGATCGACTATAAAAACTATTTGTGTATACTGTATTAAAGTTATTATATCAATAATAATGGTATATTTAAGAGGTTATTATTAATGGATATTTTAAGTTTAGGATGGGGATCATTTTTAGCTGTGTTTACATTTTCAGTAGCTTTAGTTGTGTGGGGTAGAAATGGTTTCTAATTGTAGTATATTTATATATTGAGAGGTATAAGTTGTGTTAAATGAAATTATTACAGCAGGTTTTATAAGTTCAAGTTTAATATTATTTGGCTTATTATTAGGTTTTCTCTTACTAAAAATACAGGGTGAATAAGGCTTAAATATTATAGTTTAATTACATAAACGTCTATGATAAAATATAATTATATTATTTTATCATATTTTTATTTTTATATAATGAAGTTAATTTGGTATTTTGTTAGTTTATTTCTAATTTTATTTATTTTAATTAATAATCCTAGATCTAATGGCGTTGGTATTTTAGGTAATCAAGGTCAAGTATTAAATTCTACCCGTAGTACAGAAAAAAATTTACAATTAATAACGATTATTTTAGTATTTTGTTTTTTTCTTTTAACTATATATAATTCTATTTATATTGATTAATTTATAATTATTGTATGTTTATTCCAAAAGATATTTGTCCTGTACCATTTGATCAATTACCTGTAAATGAATATAATGCTTTGAAACGTTCTTGTTTTTTTTCATCTGTTACTTTCCGTATTGATAGATATTGTCAAGTAATTATTGGTTTAGCAATAGGTTTATGTATAATATTTAGTCCTTTTACATTTTTCACTATACCTTATTCACATCTTCTATTCCGATTTAAATTTTTATTATTAGACTTAATTATAGTTAATACTATATTAATAATAATGTTATTGAGATTATATTTAGGGTGGTCTTATGTTATGAAGAGGTTATTAAGTGCTACTGTTTTTTATGAAGAATCTGGTTGGTATGATGGTCAATTATGGATTAAGACTCCTGAAATCATGACAAAAGATCGTTTAATCGGTTTGTATGAAATTAATCCTTTGTTAAAACGAATTAATTATACATTGATTATTACTTTAAGTTTATTTTTTCTTGAATGTTTTCTTTATTATTTGCTTTAGTAGATATGAGTATATTAATATTGTATTCACAGAGCGGGGTAGAGCAGTCAGGTAGCTCGTCGGGCTCATAACCCGAAGGTCAATGGTTCAAATCCATTTCCCGCTATTTGTATTTGATGTTTATTATTAGAAAATTAATAGATTGTGTTATATTATTGTCATATCATTTTGTAATGAGTTTTTAAATTTTAAGAGAAATTTTGCATGATACTAGAAAATAAGTATATTAGAGTCGGTCAGCAAGCACCTGATTTTTCTGCTGTAGCAGTATATGATCAAGAATTTAAGAATATAAAATTATCCGATTATTTAGGTCAGTATGTAATTTTATTGTTTTATCCTTTAGATTTTACTTTTGTTTGTCCTACAGAAATTATAGCATTTAGTGATTCTTATTCTGATATTCAGAATTTAAATGCTGAAGTACTAGGTATTTCAGTTGATAGTGAATATGCACATTTAGCTTGGTTGCAAACAGAGCGTGATTCAGGTGGTTTGGGTGATTTAAATTATCCTTTAGTATCTGATTTAACAAAAGAAATAAGTGCATCTTATAATGTGTTAACTGAATCTGGTAAGGCATTAAGAGGTTTGTTTATCATTGATAAGCAAGGTATTTTACAACATGCACTAATTAATAATTTGGATTTTGGTCGTAATGTTGAGGATACTTTGAGAACTTTACAGGCGATTCAACACGTTCAGACACATCCTGATGAAGTTTGTCCGGCAAATTGGACACCAGGAAGTCCAACTATTATAGCTAATCCAAAGCAGGCAAAAGAATATTTTAGTTCAATTTAATAAATTAGTCGCTTTTTTAAAGATTTTTAATATAATACTTTGCTATACAGTTTTATTGTATTAATACATCAGTTAATTAAATTTATATTTATAGTTAGGAAATATTTATATGTCTACGAATTTAGCAAAAAAATTACGAGAAGGAACAACTAAATCTCATAGTATGGCTGAAAATGTGAGTTTTGTAAAATCTTTTTTAGGGGGTGTAGTAGATAAAAAATCTTATAGGGTATTAGTGGCTAATTTATTTTTTGTTTATTCTGCTATAGAGGAAGAGATTGAAAAAAATAAAGACAATGTAGCAATTAAAGCTATTTATTTTCCTGAATTAAATAGACAATTAAGTTTAAGTCAGGATTTACAGTATTATTATGGATCTAATTGGAGTAATCAGGTTGCTCCTTCAATAGCTACACAAGCTTATGTTGAAAGAATTCATAATATAGGCAATACTCAGCCCGAGTTATTAATTGCTCATGCATATACTCGTTATATGGGAGATTTGTCTGGAGGGCAAATTTTAAAAAGAATCGCAAAAAGTGCTATGCAATTATCAGATACAGAAGGAACTAGTTTTTATGATTTTCCAGATATTAAAGATGATGGTATATTTAAGCAGAAATATCGTAAAGCCATGGATGATGTTCCATTAAGTGATGACCAAATTACTCAGATTATTGCAGAGGCGAATATTGCTTTTAATTTAAATATGAAAATATTTCAAGAATTAAATTCGAATTTGATTAAGATTATGGTTATGTTTTTAGTAAATACTATTGCTAATTTACGTAGAAAGTTGATGTAGTTTATACTTGAGTAAGTATCAAATAGTATGATAAGTTAGTGTTTATTATGTTGATTTAGTTTTGAATCTATCTTCATAATATCTTATGTGTTATAGTAGTATAATATATTTTAATTTATGGGATTATTTTATTAATGTATAAGTTAAAGACATCTAGATCTATAGAAAAAAGATTAAAAGCTACATCGAAAGGAAAAGTTTTACGGCATCAATCATCTCGTAGCCATTTATTACAAAAGAAATCTTCTAAGCGTAAACAAAAATTAAGGTCAGTAAAAGTTATTAGTCAATCAGATTATATGAGTTTGCGATATAAGTTACCTTATATTTAGTTAACTTTAAATATTAAATTAACATAAACCTATAAATTAATTATTATTACTTAAATACAAAAAAATATATTAAAGTTTAAAGGATTAATATTATTTATGACTCGTGTTAAAAGAGGTAATGTTGCGCGAAAAAGAAGGAAAAGAATTTTAAAGTTAGCAAAAGGTTTTAGAGGTTCACATGGGTCTTTATTTCGTACAGCAAAGCAGCAAGTATTTAAAGCTTTAAGGTATTCATATGTTGGTCGTAAGAATAAAAAACGTGACTATCGTCGTTTATGGATTATTCGTATTAATGCAGCTGTTCGCCCTTATAATCTTAGTTATAGTCAGTTTATTTGCAGACTTAAGCATGCAGGTATAGGTTTAAATAGAAAGATGTTAGCTCAACTTGCAATAATGGATTCACAAGCTTTTTTGTCAATTGTTAAGCATATTTTATAGATATTTTATTTCAAGTGCACAATTATACAATATACAGAAATGTGTTCTTGAAATAAAATATCTTTAGACTATTGTATTTATTTAATTCGGTTTAATATATAATAGCTAATAAGCCTAAGAGTTTGTAGAGCTTCAGAGGTATTTTCATTTTCTAATGCTTTTAATGCTCCTTGTACATGTTCTTTTGCTAAATCTTTTGCTTTCTCTATTCCATTTGTTTGTTTAATTATTTTGATAGCTTGTTGTATATCTTCTTTATTTTGGAATTCTCTTTCAACAAGGGGGTGTAGTTCACTTGCTTCCTGTAAAGCAAAAAATAATGGTGCTGTTAAGTTTCCATTTTTTAAGTCAGATCCAGGTGGTTTTCCTAGGGTATCTTGGCAACCAATAATATCTAAAATATCATCTATAATTTGAAAAGCTAATCCTAAATGTTTGCCATATAAATAAAAATTGTGTTGTGTAGTTATATTTGTATTACTTAATATAGAAGCACTTTGGCAGCTTGCTGCAATTAAAGATGCAGTTTTATAAAATGATTTCTCTATATAGTCATCTATTGAAAGAGTTGTATCAAAATGCGTAACTCCTTGTCTTACTTCTCCTTCAGCAAAATCAGTTATAACTTTAGATATAGTTTTGACTACTTCTAAATTATTTAGATTAGCTAAATACCAAGAAGATTGTGCAAATAAAAAATCTCCTGCTAGTACGGCAATTTTTGTATTAAATGTACTGTGTACTGTAAGTACACCACGTCTTGTTTGACATTCATCAATTACATCATCATGAACTAAGCTAGCAGTGTGTATTATTTCTGTAATTTCTGCTAATCTACGATGTTCTGCTTTTATATTTTTAGATGTAGCTTTGGCTATGAGTAAGATAATAGCAGGACGAATTCTTTTTCCTCCAGCCTGAAATAAATGTTCTGCTGCAGCATAAAGTATTGGATGTCTAGCTCCTACCATCATTGTTAAATTTTTATCTAATAGAGCTAGATCTTCTATAATAGGGGAAAATATATTTGTTGATGTTACCATATTTTTAAAATTGTTAGTAAAAATTTACAAGTAGACACAATATTATAACAAGATTCTATAAAGTATGATACAGGTTGATTTATTGAAGTCATTATTTATATTAGAATGAATATCAGAATTGTTTTTACATGTATATAATTGGTAGTTTTTTGTCTATTTGTATTAAGGAAAAAAGGTCAGAAAAGAATTATGAGTGAAAAAATTAATTTACCATTAACATTATCGGAAACTAATAACATTAGTAAGCAAACAGTTTTAATGTTATATAGGGATATGTTATTAGGGCGTAGTTTTGAAGATATGTGTGCACAGATGTATTATCGTGGTAAGATGTTTGGTTTTGTACATTTATATAATGGTCAAGAAGCCGTATCTACAGGTGTTATTAAAGCTTTACAAGATGATGATTATGTGTGTAGTACTTATAGGGATCATGTACATGCTTTAAGTAAAGGTGTATCTGCTAGACAAGTAATGGCTGAATTATTTGGTAAAGAAACTGGTTGTAGTCGTGGTCGTGGTGGATCAATGCATATTTTTTCTGCTAAGCATAATTTTCTAGGAGGTTTTGCATTTATTGGAGAAGGTATACCTGTAGCTACAGGTGCTGCATTTCAAAGTATTTATCGTAAAGAAGTATTAAAGTCAACTGATAATTTGCGTGTTTCTGTATGTTTTTTTGGTGATGGTACAAGTAATAATGGGCAATTTTTTGAATGTTTGAACATGGCTGTTTTGTGGAAGTTACCTATTATTTTTGTTGTAGAAAATAATCAGTGGGCTATTGGTATGGCTCATCACCGATCATCTTCTTCTCCTGAAATTCATAAAAAAGCAAGTTCTTTTGGTTTACCTGGTATAGAGGTAGATGGCATGGATGTTTTAGCTGTACGAGAAGTTACACAGAAAGCTCTTGTAAGAGCAAGAGCTGGTGAAGGACCTACTTTAATTGAAGCTTTAACTTATCGTTTTAGAGGACATTCTTTAGCAGATCCAGATGAATTAAGATCAAAGCAAGAGAAAGAAGCATGGCTAGTGCGTGACCCTATTAAACGTTTGAAAAATTACATTGTGAATAATAAATTAGCTGACCAAGTAATGATAGATGAAATATATATAGAAGTTAAGAATCAAATAGATGATGCTATAGAATTTGCCTTATCTAGTCCTGAACCTAGTGTACAAGATTTAAAGCGTTATTTATTTGTAGATAGTAAATAAGTTAACTGTGTCTTAATGAATAATTTATTTAAATTTAATTAAAAATTCAATTATATATTATGTCTAAAGTTTTTATGTTTGATGCCTTAAGAGAAGCTACAGATGAAGAAATGAGTAAAGATTCTTCAGTTTTTATTTTAGGTGAGGATGTTGGTCATTATGGTGGGTCTTATAAAGTTACAAAAGATTTACATGCTAAATATGGTGATTTAAGAGTCTTAGATACTCCTATTGCAGAAAATAGTTTTATGGGTATGGCAATTGGTGCTGCCATGACAGGTTTAAGACCTATTGTTGAAGGTATGAATATGAGTTTTCTATTGCTTGCTTTTAATCAGATTTCGAATAATGCAGGTATGCTACGTTATACTTCAGGTGGTAATTTTAAAATTCCTATTGTTATACGTGGTCCTGGTGGAGTAGGTAGACAATTAGGAGCAGAACATTCTCAGCGTTTAGAAGCATATTTTCAAGCTATACCAGGTTTAAAGATTGTAGCTTGCTCTACTCCTTATAATGCAAAAGGATTATTAAAATCAGCGATAAGAGATGATAACCCTGTAATTTTATTTGAGCATGTTCTTCTTTATAATTTACAAGATGAATTACCTCAGAAAGAATATTTTATACCCTTAGATAAGGCGGAATTAGTTAGAGAAGGTAAAGATGTAACAATTGTAACGTATTCTCGAATGCGACATCATGTGATGCAGGCAGTTGATAATTTGTTATTAGAGGGTTATGATCCTGAGGTTTTAGATTTAATTTCTTTAAAACCTATAGATATTGAATCGATTGGCTTATCTTTAGCTAAGACTCATCGTTTAGTTATTGTTGAAGAGTGTATGAAAACAGGTGGAATTGCAGCAGAAATAATTGCTCAAGTTAATGATAAGTACTTTGATGAATTAGATTCTCCTATAGTTAGATTATCTTCTCAAGATATACCAACTCCATATAATGGTACTTTGGAGAAAGCAACAGTTATACATCCTCATCAAATTATACAATCTGTCAAAAATTTATTGAGTACTTAAATAAATGTTTAATTTGTACCATAGTATTATGGTAAATATATTTAATAAGTAAGCGATGAAGCTTACTTATTATTATATATAAAATTAGAAATTCATTTCAGCAGCTTGTACTTTTTCCCATTGTTTTTTCTTTAAGACAAAGAAAATTTGAGCTAAGGTGACTGCAAAAAAGAAAGCAATCATACCTTTTATTCTATTTGGACTTTGTAGTACTATTTCAGTTTCGTTTTGACCGAAGCCTCCAATATTTGGATCGCTGGTGATAATTTGATTAATTAATATATTATTACCTTCGGATATATTAAGGTCTAAGCCATTAGGAATATTTTGCTGAATTATATTCCCATCTATAGTTTCTATATTAATTGTATAGCCACCTTTTTCTAATGCATTGATTTTGATGATTTTTCCTGTAGCATTTGCATTAATACTATTATTGTTAGATTTATCACCACTTGGATAAATTTGTCCTCTTCCTCTATTTCCACCTACATATATAGGATATTTTAGAAAGTGTGTATTTTTATTTTTGTTAGGATCAGGTGATAAAATTGGAAAAACTATTTCTTGATTTTTATCTCCGGGAATAGGACCTACAACTAAAATATTATCTTTTGATGTGCTGTATGGTTGAATATATACGCCTTTTGTTTTTTCTTTTATTTCTTTTGGAATAATGTTATTAGGAGCAAGTTTAAAACCTTCTGGTAGAACTACAACAGCCCCTACATTAAGAGGTCCCTTCGTACCATTACTAAGAATCTGTTTATTTTTTATATCATATGGTATTTTAACAACAGCTTCAAAGACGGTGTTTGGAAGTACGGCTTGAGGAGTTTCAATTTCGACAGGTTTTTGGGCCAAGTGACAATTGGCACAGACGATACGTCCTGTAGCTTCTCTTGGATTGTCATATCCTTGCTGTGCATAAATAGGGAATGCTACCGTAATAAAAGGGTTGATTATAACAAGACTTGTAATACTAATTAATATTATTGTTAATGACTTTATATTATTTATAATGGAATGCTTTAAATTCATGTTTATTTTTTATAAGTTTTTAAGAAATATGATACCCTTTATTTATAATACCATCCTATATTTATTATTATTAATAAATATAGTTCATTAGTATTTTTTTCGGTATAAAATTTTTGATTTTAGTGTTTAATGCATTTTAAAAAAATAATACCACTTAAATATAGGAAGAAAATGGCTGATGACATTAATAATTGTGTAAAAGGATCTGTGGAAGGCGTTAAGATTGCTCCTATAATAGTTGATACAAAGATGACATATTTCCAATAATTCAGCATTTGTTGTGATGATATGATACCCATGATACCTAAAATAATTTGAATTACAGGTAATTGAAATGCTATTCCTGTGCTGAATAATAGGAATAGTATGAAATTGAAGTATTGTTCAAATGACCAAATTGGTTCTACAATATCAGCACCATAATATATAAAAAAGTTGAGTGCAGCAGGTGTTAATATAGTATATGAGAAAAGAATACCTAGAAAAAAAAGAATCATGGATCCCACTAAAGCAGGTATTAATAATGCAGCTTCTTTTTTGGTAAGGCCAGGCAAAATAAATAAAATAATTTGGTAAATTATAAAAGGGCTACTTAAAGTTAAGCTTGTATATAATGCTAATTTAATTGATGCAAAAAAATATTCACCTGGTGCTAATTGCAAAAATTTAATTCCAGTAGCAGGTTGTTGTAATAAGTATGAAATATTTTTGATATATATAAAGCATAAGAGAGTTATGAGACAAAATATTGTTAATATTATAAATATTCGTTGTCTTAATTCTTCTATATGTTCAAAAATAGACATTTTACTATTATTCGATTGTTCTTTCATTCTTTGTACATCCATATGAAGTATATATTTGATTTTGTAGTATCACAATTAGTTTTTTAGCGTGTAGATTTGTTATACAATAAAATTATTGTGTTATCTGACAAGTATTACAAAATTTATCTTTATTCAAGGTAGTTGTATTTTAACCTATATTATAGAAGTAAGTATTTAGAATTTATAGAATACGATAGTTTTCAATATATAGAATCTTTTGGGATGATTATAAGTTCATTATATAATTGTTTACATAAGCAAAAAATAATAATGCAGCCGAAGGAGATATCTTTTCATGATCGTTAAGGCAAGTGGTGGAAGTCCAGTTGTAAAACCACAACGTTACCGAACAGCATCAATATCAACCATTGCTTTAGCAGAGCAACAGGATCGATTTTTGCAATTAGGTGAATTGAATGAATTAGTAGCATTTCTGAATTCTGGAAATAAGAGGTTAGAAGTTGCTGATTTACTTAGAAAAAATGCAAATATTTTAGTTGCAAAAGCTGCAGATAAGATCTTTGTAGGAGGATCAGCAATATCTTATCTGGAAAGACCTCAAGCATCATTTTTATCATCTGATGTATCAAATCAAATGATAGATCTACAACAATTATCAGGTGATACTCAAAATAATGTATTTAAAGGTTTACAATCTGTATTTAGTGATGGTGAAACATTGCCTCCAGGTTTTAAGCCAATTAATGTAGTTCGTTATGGTTCTACAAGAATGAAAAAATCCTTACGTGATTTAGATTGGTTTCTAAGATATTTGACATATGCAATTATTGCAGGTGATCCAAATATTTTATCTGTAAATATTCGTGGATTAAGAGAATTAATTGATAATGCTTGTTCAAGTGCAGCAGCAACAGTAGCGTTAAGGGAAATGCGTAAATTTGCTGTCAGTATTTTTGAAGGTGATTCTGAGGGGCAAAGTTTAGTTCAAGAATACTTTAATATTGTAATTACTGAATTTGATGCACCATCTTTAACAGATAAATTAAGAAAAAGAGAATTTTCTGATGTACAAGGATTACGTTTACCTCAGATATATAATATAGCAGGTATCTCTAAGCAGAGATTTGTTATGAAGACTAGTTTATCCACAGATGAAAAAAATACAGTTATTCGTGCTTGTTATAGACAAGTTTTTGAAAGGGATATTGCTAAAGGTTATAATATTTCTTTTACTGATTTAGAATCTCAGGTTAAGAACGGTCAAATTTCCATTAAAGAGTTTATACGTTTAATTGGTAAATCGTCAGTTTATAGAAAACAATTTTTAGAGCCTTTTGTTAATAGTAGAGCGTTAGAGCTCGCATTCCGACATTTTTTAGGAAGAGGTATTAGTTCAATAGAAGAATTTCAAAAGTATTTTGCAATTTTATCAAAAAGGGGGTTAGATGGTTTAGTTGATAGTTTGTTAAATTCAGCTGAATATTCAGATTATTTTGGCGAAGAAACAGTTCCATATTCTAGAAGTTTAGGTGAAGAGCCCCAAGAGTCGCGTAATTGGGGTCCTCAAATTAATTTATTAAATTATAGTGCTCCATTTAGAAAAATACCTCAGTTTATTACATTATTTAGTGAGTATAGGTATAATTTGCCCGATCAGCACCCTTATGGATTAGGAAATGATCCATTGCTTATTCAATTTGGAGCAATTTTTCCAAAGAACCGTGTGAACTTACGTACAAGATCTGCTCCTTTTGGCAAAGATACACGTCGTATCTTAGTTCGTAGAGGACCTGGTATTTATAGTCAGATGAGTAATCCAGCCTTGAGATCTAAGTTTGCAGGTTCATTAGGGCCTAAAGTTTTTAAAGTAGATAGTGACGTTGTATCTAGTTCAGAGAATAATGTTAATTCTATTATTACTGCAGCTTATTTAAGAGTTTTTGGTAGGTCTGTTTATCAAGAAGAATTGTTGACACTGAAAAAATTTGAAAGTCAATTCAGGGATAGTAAAATATCTGTCAAAGAATTTATACGATTGTTAGTTAAGTCATTGACTTTTAGAGCTTTATATTGGCAACCTTTTTATATATGTAAAGCTATTGAATATATACATAATAGATTGTTAGGTAGACCAACTTATGGTCGCCAAGAAATAAATCAGTATTTTGATATTTGTTATAAGCAAGGTTATTATAAGATGGTTGATGCTATCTTAGATAGTTCAGAATATGTAGAATCTTTTGGAGATAATATTGTTCCTTATGAAAGGTATTCAACGCCTGCAGGAATTGCTTCTAAAAACTTGAGGCCCGGAGCTCAACAGTTGAAAATACAAAAATCTTTACGAAGTAACAATTTAACAAAAGAAAAGTTTATTGCTTTAGGTAAAGTAAATGAGAATAGAAGTCATAATAGTATTATTAAAAGAATTAATCAAGGAGTCAGTGAAAGAAGAGACCAACAAGTGATTTTTAAAGTTAAAGATTCTTCTAGTATCTCAGATAGATTCCAAATTTTGCGCGCTATTTATAGGCAAATTTTTGAGAGAGATTTAAATACTTTTGATATCGGTGATTCTTTTTATAATATAGAAAAAGCATTTTTAGCACAAGAAATCACAGTACAGAAATGTGTTGAAATTCTAGGTTCATCTACATTATATTGCAAAGAATTTTATCAACCATATCCTAATACAAAAGTTATTGAATTGGGTACAAAACACTTTCTAGGAAGAGCACCAAATAATCAGGCAGAAATTAGATATTATAATCAAATACTGGCTTCACAAGGTTTGCTAGCTTTTATTACAAATTTAGTGAATAGTGAAGAATATAATTCTATTTTTGGTACCAATACTGTACCTTATCGTCGTTTCCCTACATTACCTGCAGCAAATTTTCCAAATACGGAAAGGTTATATAATACTTTCACTAAGCAAAATGAGTTAATTGTTATACCAAGTTTTCAAGCTATTATTGGTAATCAATAAGTATTGAAATAATTTTAGTCTTTCTTGTTTTAGTACTTTGCGATCTGTCACTTTTTGTATATATAGAGAAAATGTAGAGTAACTTGCATCTCTATAAATTCATTGCATAAGTCATCATTATCTATTTTAATATATTATTATTAAGTTTAAAATTAGCTTACATTTATTATGAAAGCATGTGAGGAGTTTTATTAATGAGTATTGTTACTAAATCAATTGTCAATGCAGATGCAGAAGCTAGGTATTTAAGTCCAGGAGAATTAGAACGTATTAAAAGTTTTGTATTATCTGGAAAACGTCGTTTAAGAATAGCTCAGATTTTGACTGATAATCGTGAATTAATTGTCAAACAAGGAGGTCAACAGTTATTTCAAAAGCGTCCAGATGTTGTATCTCCAGGTGGAAATGCATATGGTGAAGAAATGACAGCAACTTGTTTGAGGGATTTAGATTATTATTTACGCTTGGTTACTTATGGTATAGTTGCAGGTGATGTAACACCAATTGAAGAAATTGGTTTGGTAGGTGTTAAAGAAATGTATAATTCATTAGGCACTCCTATTTCTGGTGTATCAGAAGGCGTAAGATCAATGAAAAGTATTGCTTGCTCTTTATTATCAGGAGAAGATTCTGCAGAAGCAGGATTTTATTTTGATTACACTTTAGGTGCAATGCAATAAAAGGTAATGTATTTGTAAATTTTTAATTAATATAGAAAGTTTTAAAGGAAATCAAATATTATGCAAGATGCTATTACTTCTGTAATTAATACAGCTGATGTACAAGGAAAATATTTAGATGATAATTCAGTAGAAAAACTTAGAGGTTATTTTCAAACAGGTGAATTGCGTGTGCGTGCAGCAGCTACGATTGCTGCAAATGCAGCCACTATAATTAAGGAATCTGTTGCTAAAGCTTTATTATATTCTGATATTACTAGACCTGGTGGGAATATGTATACTACACGTAGATATGCAGCTTGTATTAGGGATTTAGATTATTATTTAAGGTATGCAACATATGGTATGCTTGCAGGAGATCCTTCAATTCTTGATGAGCGTGTATTAAATGGCTTGAAAGAAACTTATAATTCTTTGGGTGTTCCTATTGGTGCAACTATTCAAGCTATTCAGGCGATGAAAGAAGTTACTTCTAGTTTAGTTGGTCCTGATGCAGGTAAAGAGATGGGCTTGTATTTTGATTATATCTGTTCAGGTTTGAGTTAAGTACTATTGTTTGATTTTTTATAAGGAAGTTTATGATTTAATAAACTTCCTTATTACATTATATATAGTATTAATTATTTAATACATTTATGGCTTGTACTCTAGCACGTGCTTTTCTTAAATTTTGTGTTGCTTCAATTTTTTCTTTATTTGTTGTTGCTTCTGCTAAACAATTGGTAGCTTGTTCTAAGTCATTTTGAACATTATTTTGATCTATTTCAGATGTTTCTTCAGCACCATTTACAAGAATTGTAATGTTATTATTTTCTACTTCTGCAAATCCACCAAAGAGAATAATAGGTATCCATTCTTTTGTAATACGTACACGCATAACACCAATATCTAATGCTGTTAATATAGGTATGTGCCCTGTTAAAATTCCTAATTGTCCTGTACTACTTGGTAAAATGACTTCCTCAGCATTTGCATCCCATACAGTTCTATCTGGAGCAATGACACGTATGTTTAATGTCATAATATCTTATCCTTGGTTATTTATTTTAGGGTTTCAGCTTTACTAATAGCTTCTTCGATGTCTCCTACTAAATAAAAAGCTTGTTCAGGTAGATCATCTAAGTCACCTTGTAAAATCATTTGAAATCCTTTAATTGCTTGTTCTAATGAAACGTATTTACCAGGTGATCCAGTAAATACTTCTGCTACGAAGAATGGTTGAGATAGAAATCTTTCAATTTTTCTAGCTCTTGCAACTGTTAATCGATCCTCTTCTGATAATTCATCTAACCCTAGAATAGCAATAATGTCTTGAAGTTCTTTATATCTTTGTAGAGTTGATTTAATATTTTGTGCTGTACTATAATGTTCTTCTCCAACTATACTTGGTTGTAGCATTGTTGATGTTGAATCTAATGGATCAACTGCTGGATAAATTCCTTTTGCAGCTAGTCCTCTAGATAGTACAGTGGTTGCGTCTAGGTGTGCAAATGTTGTAGCTGGTGCAGGATCAGTTAAATCATCTGCAGGTACATAAACAGCTTGAATAGATGTAATAGATCCATCCTTTGTAGATGTAATTCTTTCTTGTAATGCTCCCATTTCTGTTGCAAGAGTTGGTTGATATCCAACAGCTGATGGCATACGCCCTAATAATGCAGACACTTCCGAGCCGGCCTGTACAAATCTAAAAATATTATCGATAAATAGTAGTACATCTTGTTTATTAATATCTCGGAAATATTCTGCCATTGTTAATGCTGTCAATCCAACTCTCATTCTTGCACCAGGCGGTTCATTCATTTGTCCATATACAAGTGCAACTTTTGAATCTGCTAGTTGATCAGCATTGATAACTTTAGATTCTTTCATTTCTTCATATAAATCATTTCCTTCTCTAGTTCTTTCTCCTACACCACCAAATACTGATACTCCACCATGTGCTTTAGCGATATTATTAATTAATTCCATAATTAATACTGTTTTCCCTACACCAGCACCTCCAAATAATCCTATTTTTCCTCCTCTTCTATATGGAGCTAAAAGGTCCACTACTTTAATTCCTGTTTCAAAAATAGATGGTTTCGTTTCTAGTTGTGTGAAAGAGGGAGCAGGTCTATGTATAGGTAAAGAGTCTGTTGCAGATATATTTCCTAAATTGTCTACAGGTTCTCCTAGTACATTAAAAATTCGACCTAATGTTGGGATACCTACAGGTACTGTGATAGGTGCTCCTGTATCAATAACTTCAATACCTCTTTGTAAGCCATCTGTAGAACTCATAGCGACAGCTCGTACCCTATTATCTCCTAATAATTGTTGAACTTCACATGTGATAATGTTGCTAGGTCCTTGTACTTTTAATGCATTAAATACTTTAGGTAATTGGCCATTGGGAAATTCAATATCTAGAACAGGACCAATAATTTGTGTTACAGATCCTTTGATACTTGTTGTTACCATTATTTTGTATATTTTAATTAATTTGTAGACAATAGATGAAATTTCTTTTAGTATTTTTTAATTTAATATATAAGTAATATAAAATATTTATGAGTTGATGTTGTTGTTGATTTAGATATTTTCTTGTTTATTACTATAATTCATGAGTTTCTGATTTGCGTATGCTTTTAAGCCAATTTTGTGCCTCTATATAGTTATTAGGTGCTAAATATATTGCTTGTTGCCAATATTCAGCAGCTTTATTAAACATTGATTTAGAGGTTGCAAGTTGATTCTTATTAGCAGCTTTTAACCCTTGGTAGTGATATATAACAGCAATATTATTTAGAGCTTGCGGTAATTTAGTATTTAATTCTAATGCTTGATGATAATATTCTAATGCTTTAATATGTTCACCATTACTTGCGTAAATAAGTCCTATATTATATAGTATATATGATCTATCATATGGATCTTCTTCTAATGCTAATGATTCATAATAATTATCTAGTGCTTCTGCGTATTCACCTTCTGATTGTGCTGACATTCCATCACGATAATAGCAAAATGCTTTTTTTTCTTCTTTACTTGTAGGTAAGATTTTTAAAACAATATCTGCTAATACTGTAAATGTTTTATCTATGAAATTATCATTTTTTTGAGAACGGGGCATAATATTCCTTGATATCTGTTTTATATCATTTTATATTTGATTGTTATAAGTTTTGTGAGTTATTGGATGATTCTAAGTTATTTTTTGAATATCTAACTTATTTGTAATAGATAAAATCCTCTTCAATTTAGGTAATTTAAATATAGTTTAGTGAATTATAAATATATTATATATAAATAAATAGTTAAAAAACAGATGATTAATCCATTCTTTGTGATAAAAAAGATATCATATAATTTTCGTTTATGTATTTCAAGTGATAAAAAAGATAAAGTTATGTCTTTAGTCAATCCTCAAATTATCTATGTCATTGATGATTCAAATCAGAATATTCAAAGTCCTGTAGATTTAAATACAAATTTTCAAGATATATCTGATTCTAATTCAGATCATGTGTTTAATTCTAATAAATTTGATAAAAAAAATAAGTTAAAGCAAAAAAAGAAAGTCCGTAGTAAAAGTCATTTAGACAATGATGAAGTATTTCTTGATGAAAGTAATAGTAATATCATTACCAGTGTTGATAATTTATCTATATCGTTACTAAGATCTTCTAATACTAGTAAGCAAAATAAAAAAAATAAAATAAAAACAGAATTGAGTATAAATAATACTTCTGTATCATCACTACAATTAGATGCTGACACTGAAAAGCATAATAAAGAGATTGTTTTAGATAGGCCTTTAACAATACAAGAATTATCTGAGAAACTAAATATTCCAGTTGCTGAAATTATTACACGTTTATTTTTACAAGGTATTTCTGTGACGATTAATCAGGTTGTAGATTTATCTATAGCTACTAAAGTTGCTAATAATTATAAGGTTACTATTGTTGATGTATCTAATAGTCAATTAAATAAACAATCTAAAATAGTTTGTATGGATAAAAGTCAAGCTATAAAAAGAGCTCCAATTATTACTATTTTTGGTCATGTAGATCATGGAAAAACTACTTTGCTTGACAAAATTCGACAAACAAATTTAGTTAAACAAGAGGCAGGTGGTATAACTCAATCGATAGCCGGTTATGAAGTTGAATGGGACAATAATGGTCAAAATGAGAAATTAATATTTCTAGATACACCAGGCCATGAAGCATTTGCTGGCATGAGAAGTAGAGGAGTGCAAGTTACAGACATAGCTATATTAGTTGTAGCAGCTGATGATGGTTTAAAAACTCAAAGCATAGAGGCTATTAATCATATTTTAGGTAATAATATACCTTTTATTGTTGTTATCAATAAAGTTGATAAATTAGAAAGCGATATACAGAAGGTGAAAAATGAATTGTCAGGGTATGGAATTATTGGTGAAGATTGGGGTGGGGAAATATCTATTATAGAAGTGAGTGCAATAACGGGACAAAATATTGATGTTTTATTATCTAATATATGTATATTATCTGATTTACAAGAATTAAAAGCAGATCCAAAACAGTTAGCAGAAGGAACAATCTTGGAAGCTTATTTAGATAAAAAGAAAGGTCCAGTTGCAAATGTTTTGATTCATAACGGTACTATCAACATAGGAGATATTATAGTTTCAGATAAAACATTAGGTAAAGTAAAAGTTCTTTTAAAAAATAATCAAATAAAGGTGAAGAGTGCAGGCCCTTCTTCCGTATTAGAAATTTTAGGCTTTTCATCTGTACCTAACGTGGGCTCTGTTTTTAAAGTATTTCAAGATGAAAAAGAAGCTAAAGCAGTTATATCTAATTATATAGATAATAATGATTCTATGATTAAATTATTAAATTCTAGAGTTACTTTAGATAATCATAATAAAATAGAGTCATTGTCAAATCAGATAAATATTATTTTAAAGACGGATACCCAGGGTTCTATAGAAGCTGTTATTAATGCTTTTGCTCAGATTCCACAAGAGAAAATTCAAATTAATATATTATCAGCTAATTCAGGTGAAATTTCAGATAAAGATCTGAATTTAGCTTTAACGAGTAATTCTCTTATTTTAGGTTTTAATGTTGGTATTGCCTCTAAAGTAAGTAGTGAGATCTCTCAAATAGGTGTTATTATTGAAACTTTTAATGTAATTTATGATTTAATTGATTATGTGAAGCGTTATATGTTAAATTTAGTCACTCCAGAATATAATAAAATTGTTTTAGGTAGTGCAGTTGTACAAACAGTTTTTTCTGTTAATAAAAAATGTGTTGCAGGTTGTTTAGTTAATTCTGGTAAGCTGAAGAAAAATGCTTATATTTGTGTATCTCGTAATAATACTATTGTTTATGATGGTTTATTAAGTTCTTTAAAACGTTTAAAGGATGATGTTAGTGAGATATATGCAATTAACGAATGTGGTGTAATGTGTAATGATTATGATTTATGGGAAAAGTCAGATATTATTGAAGCATATGAATTAAATCAAAAAGAGAAGCAATTATAAGGTTATCATGAAATCTCACTAAAATATTATGGAATTTAGTGAGATAACAAGCTAGTGAAATATACGTATTATTGATAAAATCAATCTTTATTCAAGAATGGTAATAAAGAAAGAACTCTTGCTCTTTTAATAGATTTAGTTAATTTTTTTTGTTGTTTTGATGTTAAACTTGTAGATCTCCTAGGTAAAATTTTACCTTGATCAGTAATAAATTTTCTAAGTAAGTCTATATCTTTATAGTCTAGTTCTTCACTGGGTTTTACTGGTGAAGATTTTTTATTATATAAAACCATTATTATTAATTAGTTATTTAATTTCTTTAAATAGGCTATGAGTATTACATTGTGGACAGAACTTTTTTAGTTCTAGTCTATTCTGTGTATTGCGTCTATTCTTTGTACTTGTATAGCGGAAAATACCAGGGTTACGTTTGTTTTGATTTTCTATATTTATGCATGAGCATTCTAGAGTAATAACGATGCGTGCACCTTTATTTTTTCCCATTTATAGATTCTGCCTTTATCGTTAAATTATATTGAATTTATTATCTCACGTTCATGATATAACTATCAAGTTATTTAGTAGCTTTAGATATTAAGATGTGGTATTTATATAATTTTTATTGTCTATATATGTTAGTGATGCTATAATCAGTTTGCAATATTTATAATTTATTAGGTATATGTCTAAAAACTTATCTGCTATTAAAAAAACACAGGTTTCTATTCGAAATAATACAAGAAATAAAATATATAAATCTATTATTAAGAATTTAACTAGAAAATATTTAAGTAATTTAAATAGCATTAATTCAGAAGATGAGCAAGAATTAAGGTCTGCTATTTATAGTAGTATAGATAAAGCTGTAAAAAGAGGAGTGATACATAAAAATAATGGTGCTCGTAAAAAAGCTAAAATAGCGAGATTCAGTAATAATCTGTCTACTTGAAAATAATTATCTATTTCAAATTCGTTTTCTTATTTTACACTTTATTACAGATGTTTCTTTAATAAGTGTATATTATTTAAATACACATTTATTATTTAATTTAACAAAAAATTTTATTTAACAACTAAAGTAAAGTGTTTTGTTTTAGAGTGTTTTTCAATAATAAATAAATTATTGGAGTTTTCTGGTGTCCAGAAAAGAAGTTATACCATTTATTTTCCCTGATCTCGTAGAGATTCAAAGGACAAGTTTTAAAAGATTTTTTCTAGAAGGTTTAGTTGAAGTTTTAGATTCATTTCCTGTAATTACAGATCCAACTGGTAAATTAGAATTACAATTTTTTGGTAGAGAATATAAATTAAAATTTCCGCGTTATAGTGTTAGACGAGCAAAAAGTAGAGATAGAACTTATAGTACTCAAATCTATATACCATCTAAACTAACACGTAAAGATACTGAACTCTTAAAAAATAGTAAAGATATTGATACTGTTAATGTATTGGATATTCAAGATAAAAATAAAAGATATAAGAAGAGACCTGTATTCATCGGTGATTTGCCTTTAATGACAAATCGTGGAACATTTATTATTTCAGGGACTGAAAGAGTAATTATTAATCAAATAGTTAGAAGTCCAGGTATTTATTATAAACAAGAATTAGATAAAAATGATAAACAAATATATAGTGCGAGTTTAATTTCTAACCGCGGTTCATGGCTAAAATTTGAAATTGATTCTAAAAAACAGATATGGGTAAGAATTGATAAAACACATAAAGTGAATGCTTATATATTTTTACGAGCGATCGGTTTAAGTAATGAAGATATTAAAAAAAACTTGACTAAATTTTCTTTTTTGTTAACCTCCTCTTCAGTATATGAGAAAAAAGAGTTAGAGAAAGAAATAGGTAAATCTTCTGTAGAGGAAGTTACTGATGAAGAAGCACTACTAATTGTTTATGGTAAGCTTAGACCTAATGAACCTGCAACTGTTTCGGTAGCTAAACAAATGTTATATGCACGTTTTTTTGATCCTAAGCGTTATGATTTAGGTGAAGTTGGTCGGCATAAGTTAAATAAAAAACTGAATTTGAAAATACCTAAGTCATTTAGAGTTCTTTCTCCTCAAGATATATTAGTAGCTATTGATTATTTAATTAATCTTAAAGAGCAAAATATAGGTGTATTTGATGATATAGATCATTTGGGTAACAGAAGAGTAAGATCTGTTGGGGAATTATTGCAAAATCAAGTACGTATAGGATTAAATCGATTAGAGAGAATTATTCGTGAGCGTATGATGATTTGTGATTTAGATTCATTGAGTTTATCTAATTTAGTAAATCCTAAGCCATTAATGGCCTCTGTTAGAGAGTTTTTCGGTTCAAGTCAGTTATCACAATTTATGGACCAAACTAATCCCTTATCTGAATTAACTCATAAGCGAAGAATTAGTGCATTAGGTCCAGGTGGTTTAAATAAAGATCGTGCAGGTTTTGCAGTTAGAGATTTGCACCCTAGTCATTATGGTCGTATTTGTCCAATTGAAACTCCAGAAGGTCCTAATGCTGGTTTAATAGGTTCTTTAAGTATATATGCTAGAGTTAATGAATATGGTTTTATTGAGACTCCTTGTTATAAGGTTAATTCTGGTAAGGTCTTAAAGAATAGTTTTCCAATTTATATGACTGCAGATGAAGAAGATGAATTACGTATTGCTCCTGCTGATATTTCTATTAATGATTTAAATTATATACAGAATCAAGTTATTCCAGTTAGATATAGGCAGGAATTTATTACTTCTAGTGTTGCTCAAGTTGATTATATAGCAGTTTCTCCTATTCAGGTAATTTCTGCGGCAACTTCATTAATTCCGTTTTTAGAACATGATGATGCTAACCGTGCATTAATGGGTTCAAATATGCAGAGACAGGCTGTCCCTTTATTATATCCAGAAAGATCTATTGTTGGTACAGGTTTAGAGGCAAAAATAGCTAGGGATTCTGGTATGGTAATCATGAGTAGAACAGATGGTTTTGTTAGTTATGTTTCAGCTACTAAAATAGGTATCCAAGATTTAGAAGGAAAAACTATACATTATAGATTAAAAAAATATTATCGATCAAATCAAGATACATGTATTAACCAACGTCCTATAGTTTGGCCTGGGGAAAAAATTAAGATAGGGCAAGTTATCGCTGATGGTGCTTCTACAGAGGGTGGTGAGATTGCATTAGGACGCAATATTTTAGTAGCATATATGCCTTGGGAAGGTTATAATTATGAGGATGCATTTTTAATTAGTGAGAAATTGGTTTATGAGGATTTATATACATCGATTCATATTGAAAGATATGAAGTAGAGTGTAGACAAACGAAATTAGGAACAGAAGAAATTACTAGAGATATTCCTAATGTAAGTGAATCGTCCATTAGCCTTTTAGATAAGAATGGTATTATTATTGTAGGTTCTTGGGTTGATGCTGGTGATATATTAGTAGGAAAAATTACGCCCAAAGGAGAATCTGATCAACTTCCAGAAGGTAAATTATTACGTGCGATATTTGGTGAAAAGGCTAGAGATATGAGAGATACTTCTTTACGTTTACCTAATGCAGCTAAAGGAAGAGTTGTGAATATTAAAGTTTTTACTCGTCAGAAAGGTGATGATTTATCACCAGGTACCAATGCAATGATTAGAGTTTATGTTGCTCAAAAAAGGAAAATTCAAGTAGGTGATAAAATGGCGGGTAGACATGGTAATAAAGGTATTATTTCTCGTATTTTACCGAGACAAGATATGCCTTATATGCCAGATGGTACACCCATTGATATAGTTTTAAATCCTTTAGGTGTTCCTTCTAGAATGAATGTTGGTCAATTATTTGAGTGTTTATTAGGTCTTGCAGGTGAATACTTATCTAAACGTTTTAAGGTTTTACCTTTTGATGAAATGTATGGTCCAGAAGCTTCGAGAGCATTAGTAAATAATAAATTAAAACAGGCTAGTTTATTAAAATCTTGGTTATTTCATCCAAGTCATCCAGGTAAAATCAGATTGTTTGATGGAAGGACAGGTGAAGCATTTGATAATCCTATTACTGTTGGAAAAGCTTATATGCTTAAATTAGTTCATTTAGTGGATGACAAAATTCATGCTAGATCCACTGGACCTTATTCTTTAGTCACGCAACAACCTTTAGGAGGACGTGCACAACATGGTGGACAGAGATTAGGAGAGATGGAAGTTTGGGCATTAGAAGCATTTGGAGCAGCCTATACTTTACAAGAATTGTTAACTGTAAAGTCTGATGATATGCAAGGTAGAAATGAAGCCTTAAATGCTATTGTTAAGGGAAAACCTATTCCTAAGCCAGGTACTCCTGAATCATTTAAGGTTTTGATGCGAGAGTTACAGTCTTTGGGACTTGATGTTGCTGTTCATAAATTAGAGTTATTTGATAATGGCAAAAATAGAGGAGTTGAGATTGATTTAATGTCATATGATAAGAGTTCTCAAAATACAAATAAAACTGTTTTCATTAATAAAGATTTATATTCAGATCTAGAAATAGCAAATGATTCTTAGGAATATTATATTGTTTTGTATAGTTTTTATATAGGTATATAATTTTTATGACTAAATTAGAAAGATATTTTGATTATGTAAAAATTAGTTTAGCATCTCCAGAAAAAATAAGACAGTGGGGAGAAAGAGTATTACCTAATGGTCAGATAGTTGGTGAAGTTACAAAGCCTGAAACAATTAACTATAGGACTTTGAAGCCTGAAATGGATGGTTTATTTTGTGAACGGATTTTTGGCCCAGTAAAGGATTGGGAATGTCATTGTGGTAAATATAAAAGGTTTAGATATAAGGGTGTTGTTTGTGAGAGGTGTGGGGTTGAAGTTACAGAATCTAAAGTTAGAAGACATAGAATGGCTTATATTGAGCTAGCAGCCCCAGTAACACATGTTTGGTATCTCAAAGGAAGTACGAGTTATATAGCTTTAGCGCTAGACTTAACTATTAAAGATGTAGAAAAAATTGTTTATTTTCATTCTTATGTTGTTACCAATCCAGGTGATTATAATAAATTAACTTATATGCAATTATTAGAAGGTTATGAATGGCGAGCATTAGAAGATAAATTATATCCAGAATCTTCTAATTTATTTGGTATTGAAGTTAGTATAGGTGCTGAGGCCATTTATACATTATTAAAGAATTTGGATCTAGAAACAACAGTAGAAGTATTAAGAGAAGAATCATTAAAACCCCCTAAGGTATTAAAAAATCCATCTCCTAAATTTAATAAAAAGATGAAAAGGTTGCGTTTATTAGAAAACTTCATTGCTACAGGTGCAGATCCCTCTTGGATGATTTTTTCTATTATTCCCGTTATTCCTCCAGATTTAAGACCTATGGTGCAATTAGATGGTGGTAGATTTGCAACAGCAGATTTAAATGAATTTTATCGTAGGATTATAAATAGAAATAATCGCCTTGCAAGGTTAAAAGCAATATTAGCTCCTGAAATCATTATTCGTAATGAAAAAAGAATGTTACAAGAGGCAGTGGATTCATTAATGGATAATGGACGGCGAGGACGTACTGTTGTTGGGGCTAATAACAGACCTTTAAAATCATTATCAGATATTATTGAAGGTAAACAAGGCAGATTTCGCCAAAATTTATTGGGGAAGCGAGTTGATTATTCTGGTAGATCTGTCATAGTTGTAGGTCCTAGTTTGAAATTACATCAATGTGGTTTGCCTCGTGAAATGGCTTTAGAGTTATTTCAGCCATTTGTTATTCATCGTTTGATTTTGCAAGGTTTAGTTAATAATATTAAAGCAGCTAAAAAAATTATTCAGAAGAATGAAGCAATTGTTTGGAATGTTTTAGAAGAAGTTATTCATGGGCATCCAGTATTGTTAAATAGAGCACCTACTTTACACAGATTAGGTATACAAGCTTTTGAACCTATTTTAGTTGAAGGTAGAGCAATTAAATTACATCCTCTTGTATGCCCTGCATTTAATGCAGATTTTGATGGTGATCAAATGGCTGTCCATATTCCTTTATCCTTAGAAGCACAATCAGAAGCACGTTTGTTAATGCTTGCGCCAAATAATTTTTTATCTCCAGCAACTGGACAACCAATTTTAATGCCAAGTCAGGACATGGTTTTAGGTTGTTATTATTTAACAGCTAATAATCCAGCCTCTCAGATAGGTCAAGGCCATTATTTCACAGATTTGGAAGATGTATTGATTGCTTATGAGCAGAAGAGGATAGGGCTACATGCATTTGTTTGGGTAAGATTTCAAGGGTCTGTAGATCAATCAAATCACGATGTTTTAATCAAGTCAGAAATGATGGCAAATGGTTTTTTAACTAAGACTTATCAAGATAGAATTGTTAAAGAGGATTCAAATCATAATATTTTAGTACAGTATATTAGAACTACTCCTGGTCGGATTTTATTTAATAAAGTAATACAGGAATCTTTAATAGATTCATAATTTTATTTATGGAGATAGCATATAATGAAAAGGAAAATAAAAGAATTGCAGTTTTCTAATCAGGTAATTGATAAGTCACAGTTAAAACAGCTTATTATATGGTCTTTTAGAAACTATGGTATAGCTCGTGCAGCTAATATGGTGGATAAACTAAAAGATTTAGGATTTTATTATGCAACTAAGGCAGGTATTTCATTAAGTCTGGAAGATTTGAGAATTCCACCAAGCAAAAAAAAATTGCTGAGTGCAACTATTGATTCTATTTCTGAAACAGATCAACGTTTTAAAAGAGGAGAAATAACAGCTGTAGAACGATTTCAAAAAGTAATAGATACATGGAATAATGCAAGTGAAACATTGAAACAGGATGTGATCAAATATTTTAAAAATACAGATCCATTAAATTCAATCTATATGATGGCTTTTTCAGGTGCAAGAGGAAATATTTCACAGGTAAGGCAGTTAGTTGGAATGAGAGGATTAATGGCAGATCCACAAGGTCAGATAATTGATTTACCAATATCTAGTAATTTTAGGGAAGGGTTAACTATTACTGATTATTTTATTTCATCTTATGGTGCAAGAAAAGGCCTTGTTGATACGGCTTTACGAACAGCAGATTCAGGTTATTTAACACGTAGATTAGTAGATGTTGCACAAGATGTTATTATTCGTGAACATAATTGCAAAACATCCAAAGGTATTTTAGTTGAAGAGATGATGGATAATCAAAAAGTTTTAGTTACTTTGAAACAAGCATTACTTGGTAGAGTATTGGCGGAAGATGTTATAGATCCTATGTCACATGCTGTTTTAGCTTATGCTGATCAGTGTATAGATCCATATTTAGCTGATAGTATTGTGGAATCTGGATTGGTAAGAATCCTAGTTAGGTCACCAATTACTTGTGATGCTACTAGGTCAGTTTGCCAGTTGTGTTATGGATGGAATCTAGCTCATGGAAAAATAGTTGATTTAGGAGAAGCTGTTGGAATTATTGCTGCTCAATCGATAGGTGAACCAGGTACTCAATTAACAATGAGAACTTTTCATACAGGAGGTGTATTTACTGGTGAGTTAGCTCAGACAATTACTAGTGCTTTTGATGCTAGAATTGAGTATAGTGATGATATGGAAATAATACATACTAGAACACGTCATGGAGATAATGCTTGTTTAATTAATTCTGATTGTAAATTAAAGCAAATTGATTTAAATGGGGTAGAAACTTTTATTCCTTTGACGAAAGGAACGATATTATTAGTACAAAACCATGCATTTGTAAAAAAAGATGATATTATTGCAGAATGTCCATTAAGTACTAGAAATATTACAGAAAGAGCACAAAAGCCAGTTATGACAGATTTTTCTGGCAGTATACATTTTGCAGATCTAATGATAGAAGAAATACAAAGTAAGCAAAATATTTTTCGTAGTGTACATAGTGAAGGTATTATGTGGGTTTTATCTGGTAAAGTTTATAATATTCCTGATAATGCTCAATTGATGGTAGTTGAAAAAGAGGAAGTCTCAAAAAATAGTTTATTAGCTCACACTCAATTGATAAGTAAATATAATGGGTATGTACATATTTCTCCGAATCAAGATAAGAGTCTTAGTCAAGAAATACAAGTAATTACTGCTTCTAAGACTTTCTCTGCAATGAATATATCGATGAATCATAATAATGATCCTAATAATCATATTTTAGAAATAAATAATAAAGATAAATTTTTATTAAAAATTTCTGATAAGCAAAAGCTTTTTAATGGTCAGATTATAGCTGAATTAATTTCTAATGTTTATAAAACTAAAACAGGTGGAATTATTAAGTATTTAGATCTTGATGTATCAAAGAAGAAGATCAATTTAAGTAAAACTTACTATGATATTTTAGGTCCTGGTTATATATTATGGATTTCTGAAGAAACTCATGAAATAAATAAAGATATTTCTTTATTGCTAATAAAACATGGAGATTTTGTTGAAGCAGGTACTGAAATAATCAAAAATGTATTTGCAAAAAATTCAGGTATTCTTGAAGTTTTTCAAAAAGATGGGATTGTTAGAGAAATTATTATTAAGCCTGGAAAAGTATATCAAATTAATAGTCATGAAATGAAAAAACATGAG
This sequence comes from Asparagopsis taxiformis, assembly GCA_030407315.1. NCBI lineage: Eukaryota > Rhodophyta > Florideophyceae > Bonnemaisoniales > Bonnemaisoniaceae > Asparagopsis > Asparagopsis taxiformis. The sequence goes on along the minus strand of JALQPE010000469.1, from coordinate 110,763 downwards.
GGTAAATATCGAGGTTTTTTAAGACCAGGTGAGAAAATAGCAGATGGTATTGTGACAGATAAACTTGTATATTGGGAATATATTCAAACTAGTTTGGATAGCTTTATTCTGATCAGGCCAGTCATAGTATATTCAATACCGAGTAAAATTTTAGATTGTAGATATACAGAAGATTCTTTTGCAACAGATGTGATAGATCTGCAGTTAGTTCGAAGAATTAATTATCGAGATGGAGAAAGAGTCAAATCAGTTACAGGTATAAATCTTTTGAATACATATCTTGTTTTAAATTTACAAGAACATGCATTTAGTCAAAATTGCACTGTCCATTTTGAGACCATTAGTAATGATAACGTATATACAAAAGTTTTAAAGTTCATAACTTATGATATTCTTGCGATAAGAGATTCTAGTATGCGTAATGATCATAATATATCTGTTAATACACGTATTTTAGTCAAAAATAATCAATATATTACTGAAAAATCAGTGATTGCACAAACAGAAATACGATCATTAAATGAGGGTAAAATTGAGTGTATACAAAATAAAGAATTATCAAATCGTAGAGTTTTAATTGTTAATAATACAGATTTAAGAATTTTTAAGGTTGTTGCAGGGCAAGTAGTTAAAGTAAAAGTTCATGATTGGGTTTATGTGGGTGATGAAATTATGACTAATACTAATACGTTAGACTCAGGCCAAATTATTTCTATTAAAAATAATCAAGTAATTATGAGAATAGGTCGACCATATTTAATTTCTAATGGGTCGACTTTACATGTATATCATAATAGTTTAGTTCAACGAGGGGAAAATATAGCTACCCTAGTCTTTGAAAGAGCCAAAACAGGTGATATTGTACAAGGTTTACCTCGAATTGAAGAAATTCTTGAAGCTCGTAGAAAATCTGATAATTCTTTTAATCCTCATATAATTTTAGAATCTAAATTTCGTCATTATTTAGATCAGGGATTAAGTCTTTATGATGCAACAAGATTAAGTTTATTAGATACACAATTAATGTTAGTGAAAGAAGTTCAATTAGTATATCAATCACAAGGTGTAGATATTGGTGATAAACATATTGAGGTAATTGTTAGACAAATGACTTCTAAAGTAAAAATAGAAAATGGTGGTGATACCGAGTATTTGCCTGGAGAAATGATTGAATTACAAAAAATAGAATCAGTAAATAAATCTTTAGCTTTATTAAATAAGAATGAAGCCTTATATCACCCTATCTTGCTTGGTATAACAAAAGCTTCACTGAATACAGAAAGTTTTATTTCTGCCGCTAGTTTTCAAGAAACAACAAAAGTATTAACAGAAGCAGCTATTTCTGGTAAATTAGATTGGTTAAGAGGATTAAAAGAAAATGTGATAATTGGACGTTTAATACCAGCTGGTACTGGTTTTAATGCTTATAATAATCCGGTCTTAAAAAATATAGATAGTATTGTATCACCTGTTAATGATATTGATAATACAACTAATAATAGTAAAGCAAAAATAAAGTTTGATGATATTATTCTAGATGATAGAAGTGCAAGAAACTATCCAATGAATTTAAATATTTAGATGTAATTTCATAGACTAATATATTTTATTTTTACTTATGATATGATTAGATATTATTAAGTGTTTTTTGGTGTTGATATTTTTTATTAAGTTTATAGGTATTACCGTTAATTTATTACAGCATAATTATGGCAATTGTATCGCTAGCAGAATTATTAGAGGCAGGAGTTCATTTTGGTCACCAAGCTAGACGTTGGAATCCTAAAATGTTTCCATACATTTATACAGAACGTAATGGAATACATATAATTGATCTTGTACAGACAGCTCAATTATTGACAGAAGCATATGATTTTGTGAAAAATTCAGCATCAGAAGGAAAAAAATTCTTATTTCTAGGTACAAAGAGGCAGGCATCAGGAATTATTGCTCAAGAGGCTATACGTTCAAATTCTTATTATGTAAATCAGAGATGGTTAGGAGGTATGTTAACAAATTGGGTTACAATAAAATCAAGGGTTGATAGATTAAAAGAATTTGAAAATCAAGAAGCTGAAGGTTTGATAGATCAACTCCCTAAAAAAGAAGCCGCAACAATACGTAAAGAGCTGGATAAGTTAAGAAAGCATTTAAATGGTATAAAGAATATGAAAAATCTGCCAGATATTGTAGTTGTTATTGATCAAAAAAGAGAAACAACTGCAATTCAAGAGTGTATGAAATTAGGGATACCTACAATTTGCATATTAGATACAAATTGTAATCCAGAAATAATAGATATTCCAATTCCAGCTAATGATGATGCTATTAGATCTATTCAATTAATTGTGAGTAAAATAGCAGATGCTATTTTAGAAGGACAGAATAATACATAGGATATTGATAATATATTTTATATTTTTATATTAAAGGGATTTAATAAGAATGGTTATACAAATTACTGCACAAAGTGTAAAAGAATTACGTAATCGAACAGGAGCTGGAATGATGGACTGTAAAAAAGCATTACAAGCTTCAAGTGGTGATATTGATATTGCTATTGAAAGTTTAAGAAAAAAAGGTTTGGCTTCGGCGAATAAAAAGGCTGGTCGTATTGCTACAGAAGGTATTATTGAGAGTTATATTCACGCAGGATCAAGAATAGGTGTACTAGTTGAATTGAACTGTGAAACAGATTTTGTAGCAAGACGTGTGGAATTTCAACAATTAGCTAAAAATATTGCTATGCAAATAGCTGCTTGTCCATTAGTAGAATATGTTTCTACTAGTGATATTAGTCAAGATGTGATTGATAATGAAACACGTGTTGAAGCTGAGAAAGAGGATTTAGTTAATAAAAATCAAGAAATAAAAGATAAAATAGTTGCTGGTAGAATACAGAAAAGATTGCAAGAACTTTCTTTAATGTCGCAACCATTTATTCGTGATCAAGCAATTTTAGTAGAAGATTTAATTAATCAATCCATAGCATTACTTGGAGAAAATATTAAAGTAAGGCGTTTTCAGAAATTTATTTTAGGTGAAGGTTTAGACAAAAAAAACACTAATTTTGCCACAGAAGTATCTAATATTATCTCACAATAAATGTATTAGATATGTATTCATGTATTTTACTTTCAAAAATAGATGCGTTTTATTGATAATAAAGCTAAATCAGAGTTATATGCATATATAATTAAGGTTGATAGCTTTTTTAGATGTAATATATATTGTGTTATTTATTTAATATTTTTTTATCATTTATTATAATATTATTTATTATGTATCAAAGTAGAATAGAAGAATTTTATTCATTTGTATCTATTTCATCAGTTGAAGTCGGAAAGCATTTATATTGGCATATAGGTGATTATCGTGTTCATGGGCAAGTTTTTATTGTATCTTGGCTAGTAATTATTACTTTGTTAACAATTGCATTTCTTGGTACAAGAAATTTAGAGAGAATACCACAAAGTTTTCAAAATTTTATGGAATTTATACTTGAATTCTTACAAGATATTGCAAAAAATCAGATAGGTCAGCATGAATATCGTCCCTGGGTTCCTTATATTGCAACAATTTTTTTGTTTATTTTAGGAAGTAATTGGGCAGGTGCTTTAGTGCCTTGGAAACTAATTCATTTACCAGAAGGAGAGTTAGCAGCTCCTACAAATGATATTAATACAACTGTGTCTTTAGCTTTGCTTACTTCATTGTCTTATTTTTATGCAGGTTTGAGCAAAAATGGATTAGGATATTTTGCTAGGTATATTGAACCTACACCAGTTTTATTACCAATCAATATTTTAGAGGATTTTACTAAACCTCTTTCTTTAAGTTTTAGGTTATTTGGTAATGTATTAGCTGATGAATTGGTTGTTTCTGTTTTTACACTTCTAGTTCCTATTTTAATACCATTGCCAGTTATGATATTAGGATTGTTTGCAAGTTCTATTCAGGCACTTATTTTTTCCACTTTATCAGCTGCTTATATCGGTGAAGCTATGGAAGGACATGGTGAGCATTAAATCTGTATATTCATGAAGTTAAATTAATTTAATTATCTATATGATAAACGAAATCTGTTAATTTTCTATACACGTTATTCAAAATACAAATTTTAATTATGGATTCAATTATTTCTGCTGCATCTGTTATTGCTGCTGGTTTAGCTGTTGGACTAGCTGCAATTGGTCCTGGTATTGGCCAAGGCAGTGCTGCTGCTAATGCTGTTGAAGGTATTGCAAGACAGCCAGAAGTTGAAGGAAAAATTAGAGGTACACTTTTATTAAGTTTAGCTTTTATGGAATCTTTAACTATTTATGGTCTAGTTGTTGCTTTATCATTATTGTTTGCTAATCCTTATACTAATTAGTTCTATTTTTTGCGCTTAGTTTTTATATTTTTAATTAAGAACTAAGCGCTTTATCTAAATTAGAATTTTTTCTTAATATAAGTTATTTTTTAATCTAAAATTTATAATCATGAACTTACCACTTTTGTTAGCTATAGAAGCAGTAAACACAGAAGTTGAGGGAGGTCTATTTGATTTTAATGCTACTTTACCTTTAATGATATTGCAATTTATTGCTTTAACTGTTATTTTAAACTTTCTTTTTTATCGTCCTGTTACTGATATTTTAGATGAAAGGGATGAATATATACGTAATACTTTGACTGCAGCCTCAGCATCCTTGTTAAAAGCTGATGAGTTGGTTCAAAAATATGAGAAAGAATTAGCAGAATCGCGGAAACAAGCCCAAGATATTATTAAAAAGTCACAACAAGAAGCTCAGGATCTTGTTAGTATTAAAATTCAGGAAGCTCAGCGAAATACAGATAAATTAGTTGTAGAGGCATCTATTCAGTTGAATGTACAAAAAGAGCAAGCTTTAAGTGCTTTAGAATCACAAATAGAGACTTTAAGTAAGCAAATTAAATTAAAATTATTAGATAAAGAATTGTTGATTTAATTTTATAACTAATACTGAATAATGATCTGAAGGAAGATGATGAATAATATATTACAAATATTTAGTATTATAACTGAATATGATAAGAAAGGCTTAAGTTTTAATACTAATTTTTTAGAAGCAAATGTTATTAATATTACATTATTATTACTTGGTTTAATATATGTGCTTAAACAGTTCTTAGGATCCATGCTTAAAATTAGGCAAGAGAAAGTTATTTTAGCAGTCCAAGAATCAGAAGAACGTTTAAAAGAAGCACATGCTAGATTACTTGAATCAGAAAAACAGTTATCTCAAACTCAAATAATTATTAGTGAAATAGAGCAAGAGGCTTCAATAACATCTCAGAGAGTGCGTGAATCTATATTAGCACAAGGAAAAATTGATATAGAAAGACTAGTTGCGACTGGTAAAGTTAATATTGAAACAGCTGAAAGACAAGCCCAAAAACAAATACAAGCTCAAATTACTTCCTTAGCACTGAAGCGTGTAAAGTTACAATTACAAAGCGAAATTAATATAGATATACAAACAAAAATTTTGGATAGAAATATTATGCAGTTAGGAGGTAAGATATGAGCAGCCAGAGTCCTATGGCTAAAGTAGTATTACCATATGCGGAAGCTTTACTAGAATCTGTGCAAGAGCTAAATTTAGTAGAGCAAACCAATTCAGATGTTTCTGTGATTTGTAATACATTATCGGAGTCAAAAGATTTAAAAAGTTTTTTAGAGAATCCGCTTATTTCAGCATTAGCAAAGAAAAATGTAATCACAAAAATTTTCTCAAATCAAGTTAATGATAATGTTTTAAAATTTTTATTAGTGATTATTGATCGTCGTAGAATAGCACTGCTAGATTTAATTATTGAAAAATATTTAGAACTCTCTTATAAACAAGACTCTATTACGGTAGTGCATATTTTAACACCTATCTCCTTGACAGAAGTGCAAAGTGATCAACTCATGGAGAAGTTAAAATTGATTACTGATAGTAATAAAATTCAACTTGCTATTGATATAGACTCTACTATAATAGGTGGGCTAAAAATTCAAATAGGGTCGAAAGTTATTGATTGTAGTTTATCAGGAAAATTAAATCAGATGGCTAGTTATCTGAATGCTATTTAAAAATTATTTTAAATATGCATAAATATTATAATTAATGTATTATATCATAAATTAAGATGGCAAATATTAGACCAGACGAAATAAGTAATATTATTCGTCAACAAATAGATAAATATGATCAGACTGTTCAGGTTACTAATGTAGGTACTGTACTTCAGGTAGGAGATGGAATTGCTCGTGTTTACGGCTTAGATGAAGTTATGGCAGGAGAGCTTCTTGAATTTGATGATCAAACCATTGGTATTGCTTTAAATTTAGAAAGTGATAATGTAGGCGTTGTATTAATGGGAGATGGTAGGAATATTTTAGAAGGAAGTTCAGTTAAAGCAACAGGAAAGATAGCACAAATTCCAGTTGGTGATGAATTTTTAGGTCGAGTAGTAGATCCTTTAGCACGTCCTATTGATGCAAAAGGTACTCCTAATTCTGTGGAAACAAGATTAATTGAGTCTTATGCCCCTGGGATTATTGGAAGGCAATCTGTTTGTGAACCTTTACAAACAGGCATTACTGCAATAGATTCAATGATTCCAATTGGTCGAGGTCAAAGAGAATTAATTATTGGTGATAGACAAACAGGTAAAACTGCTGTTGCTCTAGATACTATTATTAATCAGAAAGGTCAAGATGTAATCTGTGTTTATGTTGCAATTGGGCAAAAAGCATCATCTGTTGCACAAGTAGTATCTGCTTTAGAAGAGAAAGGAGCTTTAGATTATACAATAATTGTTGCTGCGAATGCAGATTCACCTGCAACATTACAATATATTGCGCCATATACAGGTGCAGCATTAGCAGAATATTTTATGTATAAAGGTAAAGCAACATTAGTTATTTATGATGATTTGACAAAACAGGCTCAAGCATACCGTCAAATGTCTTTATTATTACGAAGACCTCCTGGAAGAGAAGCTTATCCAGGTGATGTATTTTATTTACATTCTCGACTATTAGAAAGAGCAGCAAAGTTAAATAGCGATTTAGGTGGTGGTAGTATGACAGCTCTTCCTATTATTGAAACTCAAGCAGGAGATGTGTCTGCATATATTCCAACCAATGTAATTTCTATTACAGATGGTCAAATCTTTTTATCGGGAGATTTATTTAATTCTGGAATTAGACCTGCTATAAATGTTGGTATATCAGTATCTCGTGTTGGCTCTGCAGCTCAAATTAAGGCTATGAAGCAGGTAGCTGGTAAATTAAAGTTAGAATTAGCTCAGTTTGCTGAATTAGAAGCATTTTCACAGTTTGCATCTGATTTAGATAAAGCAACTCAGAATCAACTAGCACGTGGTCAAAGACTACGTGAAATTTTAAAACAAGCACAAAATTCTCCTATTCCAGTAGAAGAACAAACAGCTATTATTTATACAGGAATCAATGGTTATTTAGATGATATTGATTTACCTAAAGTACAAGAATTTATTGGGTCTTTACGAGAAGATTTAAGAAATTCTAAACAGGAGTTTGGTGAAAGTATTCGAAATACAAAAAAATTAAGTCCTGAAGCAGAAAAAATTTTACAAAAATCTATCGAGGATGTGAAGCAAGCTTTTTCTGTATAATATTAAATAATTGATAAAGATCTAAAATAATTAATTTGTTTAGGATAGTTAATGAAGATTAACTATCCTAGTTTTTGTTTTTTATTTTAGAATGGGTGCAATAAAATCATATCCATATTTTTCTAATTCTTTAGCTAAATTAGCGTCACCTGTATGAATAATTTTACCATCTTTCATAATGTGAACATAATCAGGTTTGATGTATTCTAATAATCTTTGATAATGTGTGATTAAAATAATAGCATTATTACTATTTTTTAAAAGATTTATACTTTTGGATATATTTTTTAGTGCATCAATATCCAAACCTGAATCCATTTCATCCAAAATAGATAATCTATTATTTAATAAAGCCATTTGCAAGATTTCATTACGTTTTTTTTCTCCACCTGAAAATCCTTCATTTACATTTCTAGTTAAAAATTTCTCATCCATATTAATAAATTGTATTTTTTGATTAATTAAATCAAAAAAAGATAATGGATCTAATTCATCTTGATTTATAGCTCTTTGTTTTGCATTATATGCTAAACGTAAGAAGTCAATATTACTAACTCCAGGAATTTCAACAGGATATTGAAAAGCTAAAAAGAGTCCTTTATGTGATCTTTCTTCTGGTTCTGTAAAAGTAATATCTTCATTATTGAATATAATATCACCTTGAGTTATTGTATAATTGGGATGTCCTGCAATAACTTTTGCTAGAGTACTTTTTCCAGATCCATTAGGACCCATTATTGCATGTATTTCACCTGTACACACAGATAAGTCAACACCTTGTAGTATTGGGTTATCATTTACATTGACATATAAATTATGAATTTCTAAAATTTTTTCTATCATTTTTTTAACCAATAGTACCTTCTAGTTTTAAATTTAATAAGCGATCTGCCTCCATGGCAAATTCCATGGGTAATTCATTAAATACAGCTTTACAAAAACCACTTATCATAAGTGATATAGCTTCTTCTATATTAATACCTCTTTGTAAAAAGTAGAAGATTTGTTCTTCACCTATTTTGGATGTAGATGCTTCATGTTCTATTTTTGCTGATGGATTTTGTATTTGTATATAAGGAAATGTATTTGCTTGGCATTTATTACCAATTAGTAAAGAATCACATTGAGAGTAGTTTCTTGCATTAGATGCTTTAGGACCAACTTTTACTAATCCTCTATAAGTATTTATAGAATATCCAGCAGAAATACCTTTAGAGATAATATGACTTTTTGTGTCTTGTCCAATATGTATCATTTTACTACCAGTATCTGCTTGTTGATAGTTATTAGTTAAAGCAACAGATGCAAATTCTCCTGTTGAATTATTTCCAGCCAAAATACAACTAGGGTATTTCCAAGTGATAGAAGATCCTGTTTCTACTTGAGTCCATAATATTTTTGAATTATTACCTATGCATAGGCCTCGCTTAGTTACAAAATTGTAAATACCACCTTGTCCTTGTTCATTTCCAGCATACCAGTTTTGTACCGTAGAATACTTAATAGTTGCATTATCAAGAGCAATTAATTCAACTATTGCTGCATGTAATTGATTTGTATCAAATTGTGGTGCTGTACATCCTTCTAAATAACTAACATAACTATTTTGATCAGCGATGATTAATGTTCTTTCAAATTGTCCAGCTTCCTTATTATTAATTCTGAAATATGTAGATAATTCTAATGGACAATGGGTATTAGGAGGAATATAACAAAAAGAACCATCACTAAATGTAGCAGAATTTAGTGCTGAAAAATAATTATCGCCGATAGGTACAACAGATCCAAGATATTTTTGTACTAAATCGGGATATTTTTGTATCGCTTCAGATATAGAGCAAAAAATAACACCTACATCAGCCAACTCTTTTTTAAATGTAGTAGCAATTGAAATACTGTCAAAGACAGCATCTACAGCTACATTGCTTAATCTTTTTTGTTCATTAAGAGGTATGCCCAGTTTATTAAATGTATTTAGAATTTCTGGATCTACTTCACTTAGATCATTTAATTGTTTTTTATATTTAGGAACTGAGTAATAAATAATATTATTATAGTTAATATCAGGATAATTTAGTTTACTCCATTTAGGCTCATCCATTTTTTTCCATTTTTGATATGCTTTTAATCTAAAATGTTTTAAATATTCAGGTTCTTTTTTATGTTTACTAATAGATAAAACAATTGTTTCTGTTAATCCTTTTGGAAAATCTTCGGAATCTATAGGTGTGTGAAATCCATATTTATAGGGTTCATTAATTAATTTATCTAGTTGATTAGATTGTTTATTTCGATATATTGGATTTGTCATAATAAAATCTAAGAATATATAAATATTAGTAAACTACATTATAAAAAAATACATAGTTTAAAAGTCAATACTATTGATATAATTATAAATTTAACATTGTTATATTTCTTGTATATAATGTAGATGATATTCTATATATGTTGTCTACAATATATTTATAAAATGAGATTAATAAATATATAATAACTGTCTTTAAATGATAGATAGAAATATAGAGATGACTATTAATAGATCTTATTTGTACTGATATGATGATTTGATTTAATTTGTTTATAACTAATTCTAAAAATTGTATTGATAATGCAGATATTATGAATATATGTTTTAATTTTTTGTTAGATATATGGTTTATTATAGTTAAAAAAAACAATATAATTGTTTCATAATTAGTTGTCAAAAATAACAAACGTATGCTAATTAAATATAATGTTGAAACAAGTAAAATTCTTAAGATAAATATAGGGATAATAATGGGGAAATTGTATATTTTCATTAGAGAAATAGTATGATGTTTAATGTTTATTAAAGACATATTAAAATATTTGACTGGAAGTGCAATATAAAATATGTTGAGAGGGTAGTGAGAAAGTTTGAAATATTGATAGTTAATTATTATTGAAAATAGTATTAACAAGATGATTGGAAAAGATAAAAATATGAGTTGATTAATAATAGATTTTGGTATTCTTAATATTTTTATTATAGTTATATATATAACTATAAGTGTTATTATTTGATTAGAATGACAATATGGTATATATAATAAAATCAAAAAGGTACAAAAAATCTTGTAATTTGATTTAACATTATGTAGTAATGTAATTGGGGATTTTAAATAAAGTCTGTTAAGAGTAAATTGTAATAAATCCATTTTATTTAAGATGCAAAACCTTGATTTAATTATTATTTTTATGTAAGTATATATGTATAATAGGGTAGATGGCGAAATTGGTATACGCATCACACTCAAAATGTGACAACTTTAGTTTTGAGGGTTCGATTCCCTCTCTACCCATATAATTTAAAATAATATAAAAAATATGAGTTTACTAGTTTTAGGTGGAACAGGTACTTTAGGTAGACAAATAGTGCGCAGAGCTTTAAATGCTGGTTTTCAAGTAAAATGCTTAGTCAGGAATTTTCGTAGAGCAGCTTTTTTAAAAGAATGGGGAGCAGAACTTATTTATGGTGATTTGAATATACCAGAAACAATACCTCTGACATTATATGGTATTACAGCTATAATAGATGCATCTACAGCAAGACCTTCGGATTATTATAATTCTTATAAGATAGACTTTGATGCAAAATTAGTATTAATCGAAGCTGCTAAAAAAGCAAAAGTGCAAAGATATATATTTTTCTCTATTCTGAATGCATCTAAATATCCTGACATACCTTTAATGTGTTTAAAAAAACAAATAGAAAAACAATTACATAATTCAGGTCTTGATTATACAATTTTTCAGCCCTGTGGTTTTTTTCAGGGGTTAATAAGTCAATATGCATTACCTATTTTAGACAATAAATCAATTTGGATTACAGGAGAATCTACTCCATTATCTTATATTGATACTCAAGATGCAGCAAAATTGATTATCAAAAGTTTGTCTATTACAAAATCTAAAAATAAAACTTTACCTCTCGTTGGAAATCGATCCTGGACGTCATCTCAAATAATTACACTTTGTGAAAAATTGTCTGGTCAAAAATCAAAAATTTCCAGAATACCTATTTTTATTTTAAGATTAATATGTCAATGGACTTTATTTTTTGAATGGAGTTGGAATATTTCAGATAGACTAGCTTTTATAGATGCTCTTACAAGAGGAGATAGTTTTAGTATTTCTATGCAAGAAGTATATAATATACTACAGATTAATGAAAAAGATATTGGAGGCCTAGAAGCATATTTTCAAGACTATTTTGTTCGAGTAATGAAAAAACTAAAAGAATTAAATACTGGATTCTCTAATCAGTCTAATGATACTGATTTTTAATTATTAATAATATCAAAAGTTATGATATGAATATATGTATATTGACAGCCCGCATACTTAATAGACCAAAATTATTATTTAGACATAATAGTTTTGTTATTAACTTAATAATTTGTATACCTAATAATAAACCACATTTAGTTTGGTCTCATATACAATGTAAAGCTAGGGGAAAAACAGCTAAGAGTATTTTTGATTTATATAGGCAAGGTGATTATATAATGATTGAGGGATATCTAAGAATAGATCAAAAAAGAGTATATAAAAATGAGAAGAAACTATTTGTAAATAAAGTAATATCAATACAGGTTCAAAAAGTGCATCCAACTTCTCTTACTTTCGTATAAATATCTTTACGTTTTTAATGAATATATGTAGTTTATATATTTTTCATATACAATGTATATTATTAGTTATTTATATGATTGAAATAATTTATTGCCTAAGGATTTTATTATGTTCACTTTAAAAATTTTCGTATATACAACTGTAATTTTCTTTAGTTCTCTATTCTTTTTTGGATTTTTATCTAATGATCCTTCACGTAATCCAAACCGTAAAGATTTAGAGTAATATTGATTAAATCTATCCGAAATAAGCTAATAAAAATAATATTAGCTTGTTCATTTATATTAATCTTGAACAATTTGTATTTCAGAAGTAAAAGATATGGCAATATATTGGTTTGTTTTTTTTATTAAACCAATAGATATCCTAAAAGTTTTACTAATATAATAAAAATACTCAAAACATTGAAGATCTTTTTGTTGATATTTGATTTCTATATATTGATTCTTTTGATGAAGACATTCATATTCTTTTACAATATCTTGATTTAGTTTTTTAATATAATTTAATTTATCAAAAAATACGTACAAGTTTTTATTGATTTGATTTGTATTACACCATTCAATCACTTGCATATTATTTTTTAATAAATCATTATTTAATGTCCAGTAGTTACTTTTACCTAATTTAAAATTATGACTTCTGTTAAAATTTTTTATTTTTTTAGTTTTTAAATAGTATATTGTTCTTTGAGATACCCAAGAACCTTGCATATGAGTTAATAATTTTTGTAGATTCAATGACATAGTGATACTTATTAATAATGACTACTGTTGAGTATACTTAGAATATGATTTTAGTTGAAAACAATGATTATTTCTATCTACAACATATTCTAATCTAAAAGAAGGAATTCTATTAATTGGTATATTAAGTTGTAAACCTATACCAATAGTATAATTATGGTTATTATTTATTATGTATGAAGTTATTAGATTTAAAGAATCTTGAGATAAAGATATATTATTTTTATAATCTAAATAAGTGTAAAATGTATAATAGAATGTATTTGTTATTTGATATTCTATATTAAATTTATATGAAGCAAGAGAAGAAAGCAAATATTTTGTTTGTTGTAATAAGTAATGTTCATCAAAAACCTTAATATAAGGTGTATCAAACAAAGATAATTGAGATTCTATAAGTATAATTATGATATTATTTTTTAATGTTTGAATTATACTAGATACTAAGAATGTCTCTTGATATTTAAAATATAAATTTTGTCCCAAGTATTTAAATAAGTATAAAGAATTAAAAGGTTGAAGAGAAGTATTAATAATATGTTCAGAACATATAAGAAAGAATCTACCGATCAAGTTTTTATGATTAAAATTTAATGTATTATATTTAAAATATAATTTAAAGCTAATAAAAGTTTGTTTAATTAGCTGAATAATCTTTTTTGTGAAACAAAAATATGGATCAAGACTATAAGAATAATTTCTAATATTAATATTCTTTTTATGAGATATATTGTGGTAGATTACAAATTTTTCTTCTAAATATGTAGAATATACAGAATTATGTTTGAATAATATGTTGAATCCATAATAATTTAATGTCTTGATAGATTTATCTCTTTTATTATTATATTTTTTTATAATTGCTATTGCATTAGGATTATTTATTTTATATTTTTTATTTAATATGTGTATTCGTAAATGACTAGTTAGATTTTTATGAATATTAAGATAGGAGTATGAAGAGATATAATTTAAGTTAATGAAGTTATTGATATTTCTTAGATCAATTCTTAAGTTATATTTATTTATCTGCGATACAAAATACTGAAAACCTAAATATTGATTTAATGAAAAAAAAATAGATGGGATTTTTTGTATAGGTGTATAAAAAATAAACTTCATAATATTAAGCCAATTCACTTGTGAGAAATATAGTAGACCTATATTTTTAGTAAATAGGTAAGAAAATCGATCATTTTTTAAGCTATATTTAATGATTATTACAATATGATTATAAGAATTATTAATAACTTGATAATTACAGTTAGTTATTAATTGATTATCTTTTAAGTTAATAATACCTAACTCTATTTTTTTTAAGTTGATAATTTTTCCTGGTTTTATATTTAGTTCTTTTTGAATTAACGCTTGAAGTCTAGAATCAATACTTTTATTATAAGAGTTCTTACAAAAGAAGATATTTTCTTTTATTATTCCTTCATTAACTTCAATACAAATATTATGCTGATTCTCCTCTACTAAATTTATTTGTAACCATTTAAATCCACGTATATGGTACCAATTTTTTATCATATTTAAACTTTTATGAATATGTATATAATTTTTGGGTAAACCTATTTGCATATTAAAAGCTTGCACGAGGATTTTTTTTGGTATTAATAATGCGCTAATATTTTTGACTTTAATTATTTTGACAATTGAATTAAGCTTTATATTAAAGCAAAAATAATTTGTATTATTTTCAATATTAATTGAGACTTTTGTAGCTTTAATAAATCCAGATTTATTTAAATGATTTATAATGTTATATAAATAATTATTATTGAAGCGATTTTTCTTAACATAAAATATTTTTATTTTAAGCAATTTTAAAAATTTATTTTTATAAAAAATATTATTACAATCCTCAAAAGAAAAAGTATAATTGTTAATTTGCTTATTAGGATAAGTTATATCTATATTCCCATTAAAAGCTAAAGTAGTTATTTTATGTTGACCATAAATATAGAGCAAATTGTAATTGATTGTTAATAGAACAATATATAATAGATGTATTGTATTGTTAAATATAGATAAAATTATATTTTTCATAAGAATGAATAGAAAATATTGATATGATTATAAAGATATTGTATGTATCTATATATAGATATATTTGAGAGAAGTTATTCCAGTTAATGTAGATTATATATTGTAAGTTCAAATTAAAATAATGAAGTATTGGAATTTAAAAAAAATTAATCAATCTACTTTAGATAAAACAGGTATTATTCCACGTTCTATTAGTAAACTATTTGAAAAATTTAAAAAGGAATTAGATCCTAATGCTGAAGAAGAAGCTATAGAAGAATTTAAAGTTGCAAGATATCAAACAGTTGCTTCAGTAAAATATCTTTTATCTTTATTTATTATTCCCATTTTAATAAATCATATTTCAAAGAGTTTTATTTTTGAACCTTGTATTAATTATTTTTGGGATAGACAAGAACATCATATTTTTTTAAATGAATCTCAAGAAGAACGTGCTTTTGCCGAATTACAACGTTTTGAAGAAAAATTACATTTTGAAATATTAATTGGTAAAATAAATAATCCTTCTTCATTTTTAATTAATCAAAAAATGACAGAAAAAGCATTAGAATTAGCAAAATTTTATTCTCTAGAAAGTTCTTGTGCAATCAAAAATATTTTAGCTGATATTTTATCAAGTACAATTTTTGTCTCTATGATCATTACAAGTAAAAGACAATTTTCAATTCTGAAATCATTTATTAATGAACTTGTGTATGGTTTAAGTGATACTGCAAAAGCTTTTTTAATCATTCTATTTACAGATATGTTTGTTGGTTTTCATTCACCTCATGGTTGGGAAGTAGTAATAGAAGTAATTTTAAGACATTTTGGATTACCTGAAAGTAGGGATTTCATTTTTGTTTTTATTTCTACATTTCCTGTTATTTTAGATACAATTTTTAAATATTGGATATTTCGTTATTTAAATAAAATATCTCCATCTGCAGTTGCCACTTATCATAATATGAATGAGTAAAATAGCACTTGATTTTCAATAAGTTTCATTATAATATATTCAACAAGCATCTGTGGCCGAGAGGCCGAAGGCAGCGGACTCATGTGCGACCCGTTTTTAGGTGTTAAATGTTCAGTTAAAAATAATGTACATTAAAGCTAACTAAAACTTATTAATTATAAATTAGTAGTAAACTATATTTTTTTTACTAGTTCTAATCTAGTTATTCTAAATCATGAATAAAATCTTATAGTCAATATAATTCTTTATTAACCTTGATAATAATTGTATAAAGCAGACTATTTGGAAAATTGATAAGGTTAGGCAAACAAACCCTTGTATAAAGTACTAATAAATAAATACCTAAATATAGTATTATATTCCCTTCAGCATATTTTTTATGAGTAAAATAATGCATGATTTTGTACAGTGGAAATTAGTATATAGAGTGGAACCTAAGTCAATTAAATTATAAAAAATATGGAACGGGAAAAATAATAAATGAATTTTTATATAATATAAATAAGTAAAGGTAACGAATATTCATTTATTACAAAGAAGCAATAAAAAACAAATAATATTATCTTGTTACATAAAACGATAGTATGTAGAATTATTGCATCTATTATAAAATAATTAGATATTTTAATAAGGATTAATACATTGAATGTATTCTCTTAGAATAAATAATTCTTTTCAATGGAATTCTTTAACTTGGGATCAAATATATACAAAATACTTCTTAATTCAAAAACAAATTTATAATGCTTCATTAAAATGTGAGTACAATAAAGTATATAAATTACAGTATTATTTAGCTAATTCATATGAAACTAAATTACTTGCTATAGAGCATATTTGTAAAAGTTTCGTACAATATAAGTATTATATTAGTAGTGAAGAAAAAAAACTAATATTTCAATCTTTTTATAATAATAATAGAATTACATGTAAAAATATTTTATTTATCAAAGAAAAAGTACAACAGCATATTTCTTACTTAATATATCAATCTGATTGGAAAGTAAAATTTGAACCTACTATTGAATCTAAAATAAATAATTTTCAAGTTCACAATTTATATAATAGGCTAACTGATTTTTTCGATATTAAATTAAATAAAAATAAAAAAAGTATCTATTGTTTAACATACACAATGTATGAAAAATATATAAATATAAACTACTTAGCTAATAAAATACTCAAAATTAATCCAATTAGCCATAAAATAAAAAAATGGTTTGATTTCCAATACTATTGGGAAGAAAAAATTAATAATATATTTGTACTAGAAATCTCACAACAATTTACTAATTATAGTAATAACCTATATAATATATACGAAAAAATATTATTTAATGGTGTAGAATGGCATTTCTTTATAAGTATGCAGATTTCAAATACATCATATAGTTATTATATTTTTCAAAATAATAATATATTTAAAGAAAGAAATAATTGGCTTATTTTAAGTTCAACTAAAAATATTAATCAATATATAAATAATTTAACTACAATTTTAGACTTATGTTTTTATAATACAAAACCATTTAGAATAAGTCTTCTACATAATTATCAATATAATTCACGTAATGATATATTATCTAGCTTCCAACCTAGACAAGAAATACAAAAAATTATCTTGTCTGAAATTAGAAAAATCTTATATCATAAAGATATTTATAATAAATGGAAGCCAAATGTTAATTTAAGTTTAAACAATTGTCTAAACAGAATTAATACAAAGTTTATTAAATGGTCTAAATATTACTCAAATATATTAAATGAGTACACTATTCAAGAATGTTATGAAATTATAGATACAATTTTATATAGATGGGTTAAAAAGTATTGTAATATATCAGAAATTTTTAAATTAAAAAAGAATAAGATTAAGATTACGGATTTTATTAAAAAAATATATTAAATTTCTAAATGCCATAATATAAGTTAAATAATAGATTGTAGCCGTATGAAATGAAAGTTTCAAGTACGGTTTTGTAAGAGAGATTTTAATAAAAATCGACTCGAATAATCCGCCATCCTGAGAAGGACGTCGCTGGTTCGAATCCAGCCAGATGCATATTAAAATTTATAAATTACCAATAAAGATCATGTAAATAATATTATATGATCTTTATTTGCTTTAAAAACTTCATTAAATTATAACAAGCGGGTAGCGGGAATCGAACCCGCATCATTAGCTTGGAAGGCTAAGGTTTTACCACTAAACTATACCCGCTATTGATTAACAATATACTAGCATAAAAAATAAAAAAATCAAACTTAATAAGAAATATAATCAAATTATTCTAGTCCTTCTAGAATAACTCCTAAAAACTGAGCTAATGAAGTAGCTTGTTCTTCTATATCAGATAACAATAGAGGCTGACCTACGCGTGTTAAAGGTATTTCACGCTTATCTTTTGTTTTTAAATATATTTCTCGTTTTGGTGTTAATCCTTCTTGAATACTAACTTTTATTGAATAAACTTCTGAAGTATTATATTTTAATTTTAAAATTCTATTTTTGCCAGGGAAACCTAATCTAAAAATTGTAATTGTGTTACTCTCATTATTAAATTCATTATATCCTCCTCCTACATTCCAAATAATTGTAAGCCATAAAAAAATACTTAATAATATTGCAACAGTACCATAGAAAGTCATGACTATCCCTTGAGGAATGAATACTAATTGTGATGTATTGGTCCAAGGAAGTAATTCTATCTGGAAGTAACTAGATAATCCAACAAGAAAAAAACCTAATCCTCCCAAAAGAATAATAGTTGCCCACCAATAATTACTTAATCTACGAGATCCTAATACTTGATCTATTCGAATATTTGTTTGATTATTTAATTGAATAGCCATATCTTCACTTAAGTATATTTATAACTAAAAATAATTGAGTAATACTAATAATATATTATTGATGCTTATAATAGAATTAAATTAAGCCTAATAAGAAATATTCTTATTGGCTTAATTTATTTTATATTAACTTGATAGCCTGTAAACCAAAGAAAAGTCCTAAAGCTAAACTAAAAAAAATTACGATAAAGATTAAATAACTGACAATAATAGACATTATATTTATTTTAATTTAATTATTAAGTACCACAGTATATATAAATTGGAGATATTATATAATAATAGTTTAATATTAATATATTAACATATATAAATTTAACATTGACGTAATAATTATAGTCAAGATATATATTATTAGCTAATCTATATAAATATATACATTTATTTTACTTCTGGAAAACAGATTTATGTCAAACTTTATAAAACCATATAATAATGATCCTTTTGTCGGTAATTTATCTACACCTGTAAATACTTCTAGTATTACGAAAGGTTTATTAAGTAACTTACCTGCTTATCGACGTGGTTTGTCTCCCTTACTAAGAGGCTTAGAAATAGGAATGGCTCATGGCTATTTTTTAGTAGGGCCATTTGACAAATTAGGTCCTTTACGGAATACAGATGTTGCTTTACTATCCGGTTTTTTATCTGCTGTTGGTTTAATCATTATTTTAACAACATGTTTATCAATGTATGGAAATGTTTCTTTTAACAAAGAAGATTCAAAAGATATATTACAGACAGCAGATGGTTGGGGTCAATTCACAGCTGGATTTTTAGTAGGTGCTGTAGGTGGTGCAGGTGTTGCATACTTATTATTGGCTAATATACCTACTTTACAAAGTGTTGGATTAAATCTATTTTAAAAAATTTATAGCTAGTAAAGGGACTTGAACCCATAACCTGCTGATTACAAATCAGCTGCTCTACCAATTGAGCTATACTAGCATTAAGAATACTAAGAGACTTAAACTCTTAGTATTTAAGACCACTTATTATTCAGTTCTATCTTGTAGTTCTTCTTTATTTTGAGATTTTAAAGAGTTACATTCTATATAATAATTAATAGTTTGATCTAAACAAACAGATGACCAACCTAAAGATGCTTCTTCTAATAATTCATCTTCACTATATAGATTATAACTACTGAATAGGTATTCTAAAGATTCCATGATTTCTCCCAAAGCTCTCTACAAATTTAATATAATTATAGTATATCTATAACTATATCATATTTTTTCTTAATTGTCACTATGCAAATTTAAAATTTAATTTTATTAATAGATTTTATACCTTTTGTTGATATTTTCAATCGAATCCATGACTTATGCTTATTGGACCAAATCTTTTTACTTTGCAAATTAATATTCTGTATTTTTCTTACGCGAACGTGAGAATGAGAAACAGAATATCCATTATTTGCTTTTTTATTAGTAACTTGACATATTTTTGACATATTGTTCTATATCTCTATAACTAAAGAATATTTATATATATTTTTGTAAAGTTGCTGCTAGAGTCGTCTTCGGCACAGCTCCTATTACTGTATCTACCTTCTGTCCTTCAACAAAAATCATTAAAGTTGGTATACTTCGGATACCATACTCTGTAGCTACAATTGGATTTTCATCTGTATTTATTGTAACAACTTTCAATTGTGAACTGTACTCAGCAGCTATTTCATCTACAACGGATGCAATCATCCGACATGGACCACACCATGGTGCCCAAAAATCTACTAAAACAGGACATGTAGATTTTAGTACTTCTTCATTAAATGAAGAATCTATGACTTGTGATATTGACAATATAAAATATCTCCCTTTTCTTTCCCTTGCTGGGAAAATTTTATCATAAAATTAAAGAAATAAATTCATTTTATTATAATTATCTTTATTTATTTTTTATACTCAATTATTTGATATTAATAAATATTATCACTCTTATAAATAAGAATGCAATTATTTGATGTATATATGATGCTAAATTTATAAGTAAGGTTATAAAAGTGTATCTTGATAGTACACTATTTTTTCTAATGAATTAAATAAAGATGTCATTAATCAAATCATCATTACTTAATCACAGTAAAAATTAAAAAACCGAATGATACTGCCTTAAACTAAAGGAGGAATACATGTCTCAATCTGTAGAAGAACGGACAAGGATTAAAAACGAACGCTATGAATCAGGCGTAATTCCATATGCTAAAATGGGTTATTGGGACCCTGATTATGTAGTTAAAGAAACAGATGTATTAGCTCTATTTCGTGTAACACCACAACCAGGTGTAGATCCAGTTGAAGCTTCTGCTGCTGTTGCAGGTGAATCATCTACAGCAACTTGGACAGTTGTTTGGACAGATTTATTAACAGCTTGTGATTTATATCGAGCTAAAGCTTACAAAGTAGATGCTGTACCTAATACAAGTGATCAGTACTTTGCTTATATTTCATATGATATTGATTTATTTGAAGAAGGTTCTATTGCTAACTTAACAGCATCTATTATTGGTAATGTATTTGGATTTAAAGCAGTAAAAGCTTTACGTCTAGAAGATATGCGTATACCTGTAGCTTATCTAAAAACTTTCCAAGGTCCTGCAACTGGTCTAATTGTAGAACGTGAAAGAATGGATAAATTTGGACGTCCGTTTCTAGGTGCTACAGTTAAACCTAAATTAGGTCTATCTGGTAAAAACTATGGTCGTGTAGTATATGAAGGTCTAAAAGGTGGTTTAGATTTCCTAAAAGATGATGAAAATATTAACTCTCAACCATTTATGCGTTGGAAAGAAAGATTTTTATACTCAATGGAAGGTGTTAACCGTGCAATTGCTGCTTCTGGTGAAGTTAAAGGACATTATATGAATGTCACAGCTGCAAATATAGAAGATATGTATGAAAGAGCTGAATTTGCTAAACAACTAGGAACAGTCATTATCATGATTGACCTTGTAATTGGTTATACAGCTATTCAAACTATGGCAATCTGGGCACGTAAAAATGATATGATTCTTCATTTACATCGTGCAGGTAATTCTACTTACTCTCGTCAAAAGAGTCATGGTATGAACTTCCGTGTTATTTGCAAATGGATGAGAATGGCAGGTGTAGATCACATTCACGCAGGTACTGTAGTAGGTAAATTAGAAGGTGATCCAGTAATGATTCGCGGCTTCTACAAAACATTATTAGATTCACATCTAGATATCAATTTACCTCAAGGTATTTTCTTTGAGCAAGATTGGGCATCTTTACGTAAAGTAACTCCTGTAGCATCTGGTGGTATTCATTGTGGACAAATGCACCAATTAGTTGATTATCTTGGTGAAGATGTTGTACTACAGTTTGGTGGTGGAACAATTGGTCACCCAGATGGAATCCAAGCAGGTGCAACAGCTAATCGCGTAGCTCTAGAATCTATGATTATAGCTCGTAATGAAGGTCGTGACTACGTTGCAGAAGGACCTCAAATTCTACGTGATGCTGCAAAAACTTGTGGTCCACTACAAACAGCTTTAGATTTATGGAAAGATATTACTTTCAATTATACTTCTACAGATACAGCTGACTTTGTAGCGACTCCAACAGCTAATGTCTAAAACATTTTAGTTATTTGATTATTAAATAAATCAAATCCAAAGTCTTAAGTAAAACTAGCTTAATTATGAAAGGAGTATAAATAGTGAGACTAACACAAGGAACTTTTTCCTTCTTACCTGATCTAACAGACGAACAAATTAGTAAACAAATCGCTTACGCTATTTCAAAAAATTGGTCTATCAATGTTGAATATACTGAAGATCCACATCCAAGAAATAGCTATTGGGAACTATGGGGTTTACCACTATTTGACATTAAAGATCCTGCAACTGTAATGTACGAAGTTAGTAGTTGCCGTAAACAAAATCCAGGTGTTTACATTAAAGTAAATGCATTTGATAATACTCGAGGAATTGAAAGTTGTGTTCTTTCTTTTATTATCAATAGACCTGCATATGAGCCTGGTTTTGAATTAGTTCGTACAGAAGATGATAGCCGTAATCAAAGATACAGCTTCCGTAGTTATGCAACAGCTAAACCAGAAGGTTCTCGCTATTAAATATAACTATTGTTTATAGTATCCAAACTTGTTAATTTAAGTATGTTCAAAGAAAAATATATAAACTATTGTTCTTTGAACTTACTTTATTTATATTTGTAATCATAATATAATGACTAAAACTTTTTCCGACGATACTCTTGTAAATTTACAAGAAGAGTATGATAAAACACAAATTCAAGAAGTTATTAATGAACTAGAACAGGAATTAATAGGACTTCAGCCAGTTAAAACAAGAATCAAGGAGATAGCAGCTTTACTATTAATAGATCGCTTACGTAATAATTTAGGATTGATTTCTGGTAATCCAGGATTACATATGTCATTTACTGGTAGCCCCGGTACTGGTAAAACAACAGTCGCAATGAAAATGGCTGACATTCTAAATAGATTGGGTTATATTCGTAAAGGACACCTAATGACTGTTACAAGAGATGATCTTGTTGGACAGTATATTGGTCACACAGCACCAAAAACAAAAGAAGTACTAAAACAAGCTCTAGGTGGAGTACTATTCATTGACGAAGCATATTATTTATATAAACCAGATAATGAAAGGGACTATGGTGCAGAAGCAATTGAAATTCTATTACAAGTCATGGAAAATCAAAGAGATGATCTTGTTGTAATATTTGCAGGATACAAAGATAGAATGGATAAATTTTATGAATCTAATCCAGGATTATCTTCAAGAGTAACAAATCACGTTGATTTTCCCGACTATACATCTGAAGAATTATTAAAAATTGCAAAATTAATGTTAGAAGAACAACAGTATAAATTTGCACCAGAAGCAGATCAAGTTTTGCTAGAATATGCTGAACGTAGAATGAAGCAGCCGCATTTCGCTAATGCTCGAAGTATCCGAAATGCAATTGATAGAGCTAGAATGAGACAAGCTAATCGTATATTTATAAGTGGAGATAAAATACTTACAAAAAGTGATTTAGTTACAATCCAATCAGAAGATATTCTAAAAAGCAGATTATTTTCAGTGAAAGAAATTTAATTAAGTTATTAATTCTAATTGACAATGAATATCTCTTTTAGCTAATATAAAATATGAGCACTTTGGTGGTATGGCCAAGTGGTAAGGCAGAGGATTGCAAATCCTTTATCCCCAGTTCGAATCTGGGTACCACCTCAAGTATAACCTTGATATATTAATGACTAAAAAATTAAAATAAAGGGGGTGTGGTGGAATGGTAGACACAACAGACTTAAAATCTGTTGATCTTCAAAGATCGTGAGGGTTCAAGTCCCTCCACCCCCAATAAAATATATTATTTAAATTTAAGTAAAGAAGAGTACAAATATGTGTATTTGTGTAAATTGCAGACATGTTAATAATTGTATAACCTATAATTTTGTTAAACAACAACACAAAAGTATACAAAAAAATCAGAGATTTTTATCATTCATGCCGACCAATACGATAATTAATATTAATATTCAAAAGTCTCAATTTCATACTACTTTTGATTTAGATTTAAGTGAGTGCTTATCATTTACAGAACAACCTGGTAAATGGCTTATAAAATAATTAACAATTATTTTATAATACCATATTCTTACTAGTAAAAGCATTTTTCAAAAATTCTGTATTAACATTGGAAGTGCGAATCAAAGAAATTTTTCCTGTACGTGCAATCTCAGCTATCCCATAATGATTTAATAATTGCTCAAGTGCAAAAATCTTTCCTGGATCTCCTGTTACCTCTAAAATTAAATATTCATATGCAATATCTACAATCTTAGCCCTGAAAATTTTTGCAATATCTAAAATAGCTGAACGGTTTTCTTCTACAACATGTATCTTAACTAATAATAATTCTCTTTCTACACATGGTATATTAGTAATATCTTGAACATGCAGAATATTTACTAATTTATATAATTGTTTTGTTAATTGTTCAATAGTTCTATTATCTCCCTCCACAACCATAGTAATTCTTGAAATACCTATTTTTTCAGCTGGCCCTACTGCTAAACTATCTATATTAAACCCTCTTCTAGCAAAAAGACCTGCTATTCTAGATAAAACACCTGCTTCATCTTGTACTAATACAGAAATGGTATGCTTCATAATTTTTTATTAGAGTAATTTTATTCAATGATATTAATATGCTTAATACTATTCTTATGTATGTAATGTTATAATAATTCTTAGATATTTACCAATATTTTTTTATAAGTCCAGATAATTTAATTATTTACAACTTGTGTTAGATAAATCCAAAAGATTACAGAAAAATAATAATGAGCAGCCCATAATAAATGAACGAATAAGATACTCTAAAGTCAGACTTATAGATACCTCTGGATCTCAAATGGGTATATATTCTTCTCATGATGCACGACAACTTGCTAATGAAGCAGGTTTGGATTTAGTAATGATTAGTGACAAATCAGAACCTCCTGTATGTCGTATTGTAGATTATGGGAAATATAAATTTATACAAGAAAAAAAAGCTAAAGAAGCAAAGAAAAAACAGCATAGTGCAACTTTAAAAGAAGTTAAAATGCGTTATAAAATCGAAGAACATGATTATCAAGTACGTATTAATCAAGCTTTACGTTTTTTAAATGCAGGAGATAAAGTCAAAGCTACTGTTATATTTAGAGGAAGAGAAATTCAACATACTAATTTAGCTATAGAATTATTAAATAAAATGGCTAAAGATTTAGAAACATATGCAGAGATTCAACAATTACCTGCTAGAGATGGAAAACATATGATTATGATACTTTCTCCAAAGAAACAATAGATGCTTAAATTTTGATAAACTATACTTATTATGTTTTAATAATAAAAAAATTAATATTTCTTTATTCAATCATATTTCATATAATTACTCAATTTTCTAGGATTAAATATGTCTCGATATAGAGGACCAAGATTAAAAATTTGTCGAAGACTTGGTGATTTACCAGGGTTAACAAGAAAAACTTCTAAGAAACAAACACCTGCTGGTGAACATGGACAATTATCACGCAAACCTTCAGAATATGCTTTAAGATTAGAAGAAAAACAAAAATTAAGATTTAATTATGGACTGAGTGAAAAACAATTATTAAAGTGTATTAAGACAGCTAAAAAAGTACAAGGATCAACAGGATTAGTATTACTACAAATTCTAGAAATGAGACTAGATAATACAATATTTCGCTTAGGTATGGCTCCAACTATACCAGCTGCAAGGCAAATAGTTAATCATGGCCACATCTTAGTCAATCATAAACCTGTTTCAATATGCAGTTATCAGTGTAAATCAGGTGATATTATTGAAACTAAAAATAAACCTTCTTCTAAAGCACTTATTAAACAATATTTAAATTTTCCAGGACTAGCAAATATACCTAACCACTTAGAATTAGATAAATCTAAATTACTAGGCAAAGTAAATGGAATTATTGAACGAGAATGGGTTGCTTTACAACTGAATGAATTACTAGTTGTCGAGTATTATTCTAGAAAATAATACTCATATAATTATATATATTATATAAATCTCTACTTATATTAAATACTAATTAATTACCAATACATTGGTTGCCTGCTAGTAAGTGACCAAAACATTCTTTGAGTAAATAATTTAATATGTAGTATTTTACTAGATAATATTTGAGATATTATAAACGGAGACTTTTTATTTCTTTTATGCTTTATAAAATTATAAGTTTCCTGAGAAGGTATAAATAAAAAATTCTTGTTATCTATTTGATTATTTTGTTCACAAGTATGTAAAAAGTCTTCTAAATTATAGACTATAATTTGAGGCACATAAGGCAAATTATAGTCACTTAATTCTTCTCTAAACTTTTTCCATGCAATAAGAGCTGTATCATAATTCATAAATATAGTTTCATATTTATATTTCAAATTATTGCTATAAAGACCATAAGAATATGAAATTGAATCTATTTTCTTAGTTTGTTTATTTTTAACTGATACTGGTTGAATTAAATAAATAGGTTGTCCTTGAAAATAATCTTTACCATACATTTGTTTATTATGAAATATTATATTCTTTTTATATCTATATTTATAAATTAATTCACCTACTTCTTGTAAATCTGGAATTAAACGAAATTGAACTTTTGGAGGAGCTATTCTGACTAATTTATAATAAAAATCTAACCGACTAATAAAAAGATTTAAAAAATTTTGTCTACTAGAGTTTGGATATTTATACTTTATATATCTCATATACTCAGAAGCATCTTCTGGATTTATAAAAAGTAAACCTTCATAAATAGGCTTTATATCTTTCGTCCATATAAAATTATTATAATACCATTGAAAAATGGTATCTAAAAAATTGTTATTCTTCAATAATATATCTGATGGCTCTGCCATAACTATCTGATGAAATCTATTAACAATAGTAAAAATGGGAAAACCACTATATTTTAATTTTTTCATAAGTGATAATTGTACTTTATCAGGAAAACCAGTATTTCTTTTCTTGCCATATCGAAATAAAGAAAAATTTTTTGGGTAAGCTAAATTAAAACCTTTTTTCCATACATATTTTACACTTGAAACATTATTATTTACATCAAAGGTAAAGTCAGAAAACTCTATTCTACCATTAATTAAAGCTTTATTAAAAGACAATAAAAACTTTTTATACTGATTTTTAGATGTATTTAAACTATCTGAAGTTAATTGATTAATATAATTATTAGATGAGATATTAAAAGTGGATAGAAAGATGGTTTCTTGCCAATATTTATTAAATAAATAAGTTATAAAATTACGTGATACTAATTTTTTTACAGCTAAATTTTTTGGGTCACCATGAATATCATGTATAGATTCTCGCTTGGTTGAAGCTGTTTGATAACTATAACTTATCAAATGATTGACATGTTTTCTATTAACTTTATAATTAAAAGCTACAACGCTGATAGATGTATGATTAGTGTTATCATACAAATTTTCTTTTAAATTTCGGGTAAATATTAAATTAAATAAACTCATGAATTTTTGTCATGATAAAGAATAATTAGTACTTAGTATTATATATAGAAGATTAATATAGTAAATCACTATATTATATATAGAAGTAATAAATCAAATTAATTTGAAAGAAAGTATATTTATACTAAAAAGTGCTTACCATAAAATAATATTTCAAATAAATTTCTAATCTGGAAATTCAATAAAATACTATATAAAGACATTATATTATCTCAAATTATAAATATGTAAACAACTAATATTGAATATTTACTATGCTTGACTACTTTCGAACTAAAAAATATGTAATAAATCAAGTATGGAACTGGTGGGATTCGAACCCACGTCCATAACAATTCTGTATGTAAAGTTTACTCAATTCAAAATTAAATAAAGATAAGAGGAATATATCAAAAAAATCAAACAACTTAACTTAAATATGAACATATTTAAGAGCAACCTGAATTTTAAATATCACAATATGTACAAGAATCATAGAATGACATACTAAAAATATGACTTATATATTTAAGCTATCACTAAATTTTTAGAAAAACAAACTATTTGATGTTTTGCATTTATTAAAAACTAGGATTAATGAAGTATAGTTTACCTTCATCCTCTCGAACTTATACATACATCATAGTATGTAGAAACCAAACAGTCCCTTGAAATACAAAAATAAAATATAAAAAACTCATCATATATTATCACATAATTTATATATACCCAATATAAATATAAAAAAATATATAACGAGCAAGGAAGGATTTGAACCTTCGACCATCAGAATCGGAATCTGATACTCTATCCACTGAGTTACATGCCCTCTATCTTACATACTATCATAGTATAATCGAAAATTTTCCTAATCTTGAATATATACCTGACCAACTACTCTGGCAAGTTCTGCTTTATAAATTTCTTTACCTAAATACAAAGCATGAGAAAGAGAAATCTTGCGAGAAAAATTTACATGGTGAGATAATAATTTATACATTAATATAGCATTTTTGGATGTAAAACATATAGGCATCCCGATCTTCTGTAAATTTTTAGAATGATGAAAATAATACAAAGCAATCATTTCATCTGAAATTACTCTAATTAAAAAATAAAAATTATCCATATTAGCATCAAACTATTCACTTGCACTTAATTGTATTTGATATTATATGTTAACAGGTATCACTTTTCTGTAATAAAATACAAAAAATAGATTATATTAGACAGATATAATATAACAAAATAATTTAAATGGATTAAATTTCAGTATTAATATTCTTAATATTTGATTGGAGATTAAAATTATGCAAGATGCTATAACAAATATTGTAAATCAATACGACTTAACAGGAAAATATTTAGATGATTTTGCTATGAATGAATTACAAGATTATTTTTCTACTGCTTTAGATAGAATCAAAATAATTGAAATCATTAATAGTCAAACTTCAAAAATTATTAAAGAAGCTGCTACACAATTATATGAAGAACAACCTGAACTATTAAGACCTGGAGGCAATTCATATACAACTAGAAGATATGCTGCTTGCCTAAGAGATATTGAATATTATTTGAGATATGCTAGTTATGCTTTAATAGCTGGAAATACAAATATATTGAATGAACGAGTACTTGATGGATTACGTGAAACCTACAACTCATTAAATGTACCAATAGCACCGACTATTCGAAGTATTAAACTTTTAGAAGAAGTTTTAAAAGCATTACTTATACAAGAAGACTTCAATAATATAGAAATTATTAATGAACCTTTTCAATATATGATTAATAGTCTAAGTGAACAAGATATTTAAAAAATATATAATCTGCCTATTATTAATTATATTTTAAAGTAAATGGCAGATTTTAATTTATGAAACATACTAACTTCCAATTAAGTATAATATTGATACAGAAATACATAAATAAAGTTAAAAACTATAAATTGCATTACTTAAATATTAAATTAATTTGTTTTTTACTAGGTTTTTTTATTGCAACTACTTTATCAACTATTCCTGCGCAAACAGATGATTGGGGCGTAATTGCAGCTTCAATCATTGTATCTATTATTGAAATCACAAGTAAAATAATTTATCGGAATTTCAAATACCATAGTATAAATTTATCTAATTTCAATTACATAAAAATAGGAATTATTTATGGATTATTTGTAGATGCATTTAAACTTGGCAGCTAATTAAAAAGAGTCATACATAATACAGACTCTTTAATATTTTGCAATAAATTGTATAACTAAAGCAATATTTCTTCAAATAGATAATCTTTTAAACCACAGGGGACAGATCTAAAACCATTGATAAAAATAAAGCTGGATCACCTGCTTTTGGCTTTTGGTCAAAAGGTCTAAATTGACGTACTGCTCCTGGCCATAGTAATTGAGGCATATCTTCTTTTGCTAAAAAGTCTTGGCTCATCCTAGGTGTTTTTAAATTAAAAGGTATTTCTCCTTTACTTCTCTGAGCAATTATACGTCGTCTTTGATAAGGAACTGTATTATCACCAAAATTTTCTGCATATTCATCACTATCTAATAGAATGTCAATAAAAGATTCTAAACCTTTTGACCCTATAATTACAGAAAACGCTAATTTTTCTCTTTCATTATAAATATCACGACCCAATATTCTTTGAATACATAATTCAACAAATCGATAATTATTATTCACATCATAATTTAAATTACGAAAAGCACTAGATAAGACTAAAGACTTAATAAAATCCTTAACCTTAATTTGATTAAATCTTAATTGAGATTCTAAAAAAGGATCACTTGTACTATTTAAAATTTGATGCTCGCTGAATATTTGACGATAACAAGCCCAAATAATCTCATCCATCTCAACAGCAGTTGGTAAATTATCTGTAGTATAAATTTTGGGCTGCTCTTCTCCTGGTAAATACTCAAAACCATCTACTCTCTGATTCTGAGTTGAAAATGAATAATTCAATATTGGAATAGACATAATAAATCTCCCAGTTTTTATTGTTAACTTCAAGCTAATAAATATTAGCCTATGCTTATAATATATAATGAATTATACTTTTTGTAGGTTCTATCTATTTTAATTAACAAATTAGTATATTACCATAAGTAATCAAATACATATATTGTAATGACTAAAATATACTAATAAAGATTTTTTATATATCTATAATTAAAATTCTGCATTTTTCTATCAATTAATTCCTATTAAAAAATATATTTAAGTAGATATCACAATTAAATTTAGAACATTTACATGTAAAATCATTAGTTTTGTTAAAGTATATATTTTACTTAATAAGTATAAGGATTAATATTACATAAATACTACTTATTTATTTTAATTTACAAATGCATCATATATATCATCACACTTATAAGTATGAAATAACTCTCCTAAAAAATATAAACATATTACATTTATAAAAAGACTGCATTTAATAATAATAGTTGAACCGTTATATATAACTGTATGGAAAACTAAAAAGTAAATTCAAACAATCAAATATGAATAAATCAAATGACCTAACACTAGAACAAGAATTTAAGCTCGCAATCTATACAAAAAAATTGTACGTATTAAACAATAGAGAAGTAAAAAAACATTTAATCAATACACTAAAACAAATGATGATTAAAGATAATATTATTAAATATTGTATAAAACATTTAACAATATAGTAGTCAGACAATATTACAAAATATAAATTTGTTATATTTTTCATATACTTAACGTCTTATATTAGTATGCTGATACTAATACATCGGCTCGTACAAAAAAATTGACAGCTGAAACAGCTAAGTCCTTTAAAACAAAATAAGGAGAGCTCCATGCTTGACGCATTTTCTAAAGTTGTAGTTAGTTCTGACGCTAAAGCTGCTTACGTAGGTGGCAGTGATCTACAAGCTCTTAAAGTATTTATCTCAGATGGTAATAAACGTTTAGATGCTGTAAACTCTATCGTATCTAACGCAAGCTGTATCGTAGTAGATGCAATTTCTGGTATGATATGTGAAAATCCTGGTCTAATTGCTCCAGGTGGCAACTGCTATACTAATCGTCGTATGGCTGCTTGTTTACGTGATGGTGAAATCATCTTACGTTATGCTTCTTATGCTCTTTTAGCTGGTGACCCTTCTGTACTAGAAGATCGTTGCTTAAATGGCTTAAAAGAAACTTATCTTGCTCTTGGAGTACCTGCAAATTCTAATGCTAGAGCAGTAAGCATTATGAAAGCTGCAGCTGTTGCTTTTGTATCTAATACAGCATCTCAACGTAAAATGGATACAATAAGTGGTGATTGCTCTGCATTATCTGCTGAAGTTGCTGGATACTTTGATAGAGTTTCTGCTGCTGTTAGCTAGTCTGTCTTGTATAAATTACAAAATGTAGACAAAGTATTTCAAATAAGTAGTTAAAATACATACAAGGAGATCAATATGAAATCAGTTATTACTACTACAATTAGTGCTGCAGATGCTGCTGGACGTTTCCCTACAAGCTCTGATTTAGAGGCTGTACAAGGTAACATTCAAAGAGCTGCTGCTAGATTAGAAGCTGCTGAAAAATTAGCTGGTAATCACGAAGCTGTTGTTAAAGAAGCTGGTGATGCTTGCTTTGGTAAATATTCATACCTAAAAAATCCAGGTGAAGCTGGCGATTCTCAAGAAAAAATCAACAAATGCTATAGAGATATTGATCATTACATGCGTTTGATCAATTATACTTTAGTAGTAGGTGGTACTGGTCCAGTTGATGAGTGGGGTATTGCAGGTGCTCGTGAAGTATACCGCTCATTGAACTTACCTACATCTGCTTATGTTGCAGCATTTGTATATACTCGTGATAGATTATGTGTTCCACGCGACATGTCTGCACAAGCTGGTGTAGAATATGGCGCAGCTTTAGACTATGTAATCAATTCTCTAATCTAATATTCTTATAATACTAAACTTAGATATAGTATAATTTAATATAAAAACCGCAAGTATGAAAAATACTTGCGGTTTTTCTTGAGTTATCAACAAATATTTTAGTCAAAAAATATTATATTATCTATATCAAATATGTAAAATCTGGAGTCAATATGGATTGGAATTCTATTGAAAATAATTTAGTTAATCTTTCTTTTGCTTTATTACTTTGTACACTTATAACATACTGGAGTAGTATTGCCTTTACACAGATTAAAATACTAAATAAACTTGGAACTTTCTTTACAATTCTAATAAACACTTCTCTCAGTATATCTCTAATACTAAGATGGATAAATTATGAACATTTTCCTCTAAGTAACTTATATGAATCTTTAGTTTTTCTAACTTGGGGTATTACATTTATACATTTAATTGTAGAAAAACAAAATAAAACAAAATTAATAGGAGCAATTAGTACACCTGTTGCATTATTTATTATTGCTTTCGCAAGTTTTTTATTGCCAACAGAAATGCAAAAAGCAACACCATTAGTGCCAGCATTAAGATCTAACTGGCTCATGATGCATGTAAGTATAATGATGATAAGTTATGCAACATTAATCATAGGATCTTTACTATCTATACTGTTTTTAATTATTTCTGAAAGCAAAAGTATAAAACAACAAAACAATATATATAGTTCTTCTCCTATATCTCATTCCAAAATAGAATTAAACTCTTATAATCCATCTAATTTAAAGATTCAATCCAATACTCATACTTCAAAATCATATAATAGAATGAGCCTATTACAAAGTATAGATAATTTGAGCTATCGTACTATTGGACTAGGCTTTCCCTTATTAACAATAGGAATTATTGCAGGAGCAGTTTGGGCAAATGAAGCTTGGGGATCATATTGGAGTTGGGACCCAAAAGAAACATGGGCTTTAATAACATGGCTAATTTTTGCTTCCTATTTACATTCAAGACTAACTAAATCATGGCAAGGTAAGAAACCAGCTATTCTAGCATCAATAGGTTTTATTATAGTATGGATATGTTACCTAGGTGTTAATTTTTTTGGTAAAGGACTACATAGTTATGGATGGATATCCTCTTAACATATTAGTATAACTTATGTAAATTCTTGTCTATTTTAAGACCTAAAAATAAACGACAATTATACAATATACTTATAGTATAATTATCTACTATTATATCTTGATACATTATATACAATTTTATATGAATTTTAATATTTTATTAGCAAGCACCCCTCATACATCTGTATGGTCTATACAAATAGCAATCATTATGATTATATGTAACCTTATCGCAATTTTTATTGGACGATATGCTATTCAAGTAAGAGGTTTAGGACCTTCTATCCCTATTTTTGGCTTAGAAGGGTTAGGGCTACCTGAATTACTTGCAACTACTAGCTTAGGACATATGATAGGTGCTGGAACAATAATTGGCTTAAGTAGTATTGGTATAATTAATTAGTTTATATTAAAATAAACACAATAAAATCTGTCTTTTATAGCTTTATATATTATAAAGCTATAAAAATAAATTAATGTTCATAAAAAGTACCTATATTGCGAAATTTTTTATATCTCATCTCTTGTCTCTCCTCATTAGACATTTTCATCAAACTATTTAATTCTAAATTTAACTGTTCCTTTAGAATAGATGCTGCCTCAATCAAATTAGCTTGCGAACCACCAACCGGCTCTTTCACAATTGTATCAATAATACCTAAAACTTTTAAATCCGCAGAAGTAATTTTCAAAGCTTCTGCTGCCTCTAAAGACTGTTTACTATCTTTCCATAAAATAGCCGCACATGCTTCTGGTGTTGCAACTGTATATACTGCATATTCTAACATCAATATTTTATCACCAACTCCTATACCTAATGCTCCACCTGATCCTCCTTCCCCAATAACAGTACAAATTATCGGAACATGTAAAGAGAACATTTCTCTAAGATTTACCGCAATGGCTTCTCCTTGACCCAATCTTTCTGCCTCTATTCCTGCCCAAGCTCCTGGAGTATCAATAAAAGTTAAAATTGGGAAATTAAACCTATTTGCATGTTGCATTAAGCGTAAAGCTTTGCGATAACCACCAGGAGATGGCATACCAAAATTCCTTACCACATTATCTTTTGTATCTTTTCCCCTCTGATGCCCAATAAATACAACTGTATGTCCATTAAATCGCCCAATACCACCAACTAAAGCTGCATCATCTGCACCACCTCTATCACCATGTAATTCAACCCAATCATCTAAAAGGTAAGGAATATAATCTAGAGTTGTAGGCCTTTCTGCTTGCCTGACTAAATGTAATCTTTGTAAAGGGGTCAAAGAATGAAAAATGTCTTGCTTTAAGTTAATTAATTTATTATCAAATTCAATTAAATCTTGTTGAATTGATAACTGATTTTCATCTGCAATCTTTGATAATTGCTGAATTTGATATTCTAATTCAATAATCGGTTTTAAAAATTCTAATGATAATCCTTTTCTATCTGTCATAATGAAAATATTAATAATACGTAAGATCAATTTTAACTCATATCAAGCAGACATAACTTATAAACCATTTAAATACATTTCTATAAACTTATACATAGAGTAAGATATAGTAACAACAATATCAGATAAATCAACTGTTAAATCTAAAATACTATCGGCTACATCTATACTGTTTTGCAAAAAAATATAAAATAAATTAAAAAATCTTGGATCATCAAAACGCTGCGAAATACGTGTTGTAGCTCTGACTAAATCATCATAATTTAGTCCTCTATCTCCCTCTAAATAACTTAAATGACAAATAAAATCAGATTGTAAACAACTTGACGAAAAAGGATCAATATGATGTAGTTTATCATACTTAATGATATCTAAAGGTATTATATCTATTACAGCTTCATTTAATAAACCTGTTTGATTTGTTTCAACTATTGAATTTTTAGGGATTAAAATATTATTAGAATGAAGATAAGCAGACACTAAAACAGAATTATAAGATATTTTGATATTTTGAACTGCACCTATATTCACTCCTCTCATTCTAAGATTTGTACCTTTTTTGATACCATGAGCACTACTAAATTCTATAAAAACAGAATATCCTCGTCTAATATTTCTGAAATCAATAATGATAAATAAGCTTATAGTAAAGAATACAAAAGAAAGAAAAGCTATAAAATATTTTATATCTAACCATACATTACGAGATCTTATTTTATTCATATTAGTCAAATCATCAAAATAACTATTTCGATAATATTATAGATTTCATTAAAGATATATTTATTTTATACATTTTTAATTTATGAGAACTCATAGCTTTACACTTATATTTTTGAGAAGAATAGATAGAGTTAATAACTTCAATAATATACTTAGCTTGACTATAAACTGACCAACGACTATTTATACTTGATCCAAGACCAACAGCAGAAGCACCATAATATATAGCTAATGGTGCAGATAATAAATCAATACCCGAAGATGCAATAACAGGTATACTTAAATGTTTAGATAAAGCATATGAAGAAGATAATGCAGAAGAAGCTTTGATAATAGATTTACGCACTACACCTATATCAGAATGATAATGTTGACTTGATGTACTAATACCTTCTGTCTGTACAAACTTGACTCCTATATTCTCTAATTCTAATGCTAAATTAATTTGCTCATTTAACAATAAGTAATGTGGAATTGTTATACAAACATTAGCATCATGCATTAAAGATATTGTCTCTTTAGCTATCTCTCTAATAATCTTACAAGAAAAATATATACCTTTACTATAAAAAACATCAAAATTACCTATCTCTACCATGTCTGCTCCAGCCACATAACATTTGTAAAGTTCACAAGGTTCTATTGAAGAAACACAAACAGGTAATTTAGTGATAGATTTTACCACTTTTAAAATATTCACATTTGCTGCAATATCTATATAAGATGCTCCACCTATTTCTGCTGCTTTGACCTTTTTAACAATATTAGCAACTTGAAAATTACTTAATCCACTTATAACCTTTACAACTCGTTGATCTTGAAATTTTTGTATTAATTTCTTATTTCGTAAACTCATAATAATAAAGTAAAAAATATAAAGCCAAGTGAACTAAATAATAATTACTACTAAATAGTTACACTTAGAAAGAGATGGATTAATTATGCTATTTATTTAATATGCTAAGCCCATACTACGAGTAGTTTCTGCGCCTAAATAAACCCTTACACTCAAAAAGTCTGTTGGACATGCTGTTTCGCATCTTTTACAACCAATACAATCTTCAGTCCTAGGGGCAGAAGCGATTTGTCCAGCTTTACATCCGTCCCAAGGAACCATTTCTAAAACATCACATGGACATGCTCGAACACACTGCGTACAACCAATACATGTATCATATACTTTAACATTATGTGCCATAAAAGGATTAACTCGATAATAAATCAGGGTATTATTTTCTCTATGCTAACTGTCAAGTATTATTAAACTACATTGTAATATATTAATATCAATGAGATTCACGAAAAGATTAAAAACTTCATAAATATTTAATCATTATACCTAAATTTATTAGCCTAAAAATGCTATCGCTTCAAACGAAGAAAATGATATATTCGTTATTGAAGTATCAGCCTCCGACGGAGGTACAACTTGCCAAAACATAGGAAGAAATACATGCCAGTTATCTAAAATTCTTTTCGCTTTACAACTTTTTGTTTTAAATTCATATAATTGTATGAAATCTTTCAATTGTTTTTCTGCTTCTTGTGTAATAATTCTTTGAATCTTTACTATTTCTGGATTCATTTTAGCAATTAAATCATGATTTTCATCAAGAAAATATGCTAAACCTCCTGTCATACCTGCACCTATATTACGACCTGATGGACCTAATACAACTACTAATCCACCTGTCATATACTCACATGGGTGGTCCCCAACTCCTTCCACAACTGCTTGAGCCAAAGAATTTCTCACAGCAAACCTTTCTCCAGCCTGTCCATTTGCAAATAAATTACCACCTGTAGCACCATATAAACAAGTATTACCAATAATTACTTGTTCGGAAGCATTATTATGCTCACTAGAAGGTGGAGAAATTATAATTTCTCCACCATTCATACCTTTACCAACATAATCATTTGCCTCTCCAACCAAATTTAAATGCATGCCTTTACAAATAAAAGCACCAAAACTTTGACCAGCAGAACCAACAAAATTAAAATATAAATTGCCACAAAAACCTAAATTACCATACTTTTTAGCAATAACACCAGATAATCTTGCACCTACTGCTCTATCCGTATTTTTGATTTCTAATGTTTTCACTAAATCATCTTGATTATTAATGGCATTTAACACCTGTTGATCACTTAATAAATCATCATCTAAAACTGACCCGTTTGTATGAACAGTATTATGGAACGAATCTATTGACTTCATTTGAGATCCAGACAATATACTTTCTAAGCTTAAATAATTTGTCTTTGTAATTTGTATATCTTTTCTTGAACATAAAATACCATTAAGACCAATCAGTTCACTAAGACTCCTATAACCTAACTGTGCTAAAATCTGCCTTACTTCTTCTGCTATAAAAATAAAAAAATTAACTAAATCAGAAGGTATACCAGGATAACGATTTCTTAAATCTTGACGTTGTGTAGCTACACCTACAGGACAATTATTGGTATGACAAATTCTAGCCATTACACAGCCTGTAGCAATCATTGCAATTGTTCCGAAGCCAAACTCTTCAGCTCCCATTAAAGCTGCTAAAATAATATCATGACCTGTTCTTAACCCACCATCTACTCTTAAAATTACTCTATCTCTTAAACGATTATTAACTAAAGTTTGATGAACTTCTGTTAATCCCAATTCCCAAGGTACACCTGCATGCTTAATAGAACTTAAAGGTGAAGCACCTGTTCCTCCATCATGACCAGAAATTTGAATAATATCTGCATTACTTTTTGCAACACCAGCTGCAATAGTACCAATTCCTATTTCTGCTACTAATTTTACAGATACTTGAGCATTAGGATTAATCTGATGTAAATCAAAAACTAATTGCGCTAAATCCTCAATAGAGTAAATATCATGATGAGGAGGTGGAGAAATTAATGTAACCCCTGGTTTACAATTTCTTAACTCAGCAATATAAGGACTAACCTTTTTACCTGGCAACTGCCCACCTTCACCTGGTTTTGCCCCCTGTGCAATTTTTATTTCTAATTGACTAGCATTAATCAAATATTCAGGAGTGACACCAAAACGACCTGAAGCAATTTGTTTAATTGCAGATATAGCTGTATCATTATCCTTCAAACCTTTTAAATGAGAAAATGATTGAGAAACTCCTTCATCATCAATATCTCTAATAGTGCCAAAACGGTTAGAATCTTCACCACCTTCTCCAGAATTAGATTTTCCTCCAATCCTATTCATAGCTATTGCTAAAGTCTCATGTGTTTCTCTTGATAAAGCTCCAAGAGACATACCCCCTGTACAAAACCTAGATAAAATAGATGAAATTGGCTCTACTTCACTAAGTGGTATAGAGGTATTATTACCTGAGAAATCTAATAAATCCCTCAAATTTGTCGGAGGACGTTGATTCAATAGCATCTTATAATCCTCATAGAGAACATTATCCTTATTTCTCACAGCTTTATGTAAAGTTTTTGACATCTCTGGATTATTAACATGATATTCAGCACTTGGTCTATACTGAACATAACCTAAATTAGGTAATTTTTTTGGTAATACAGAAACAAATGCTGAATTATATGACTTTAGAAAATCACAAGCAATCTCATTTAAACTCATACCATTTAAACGTGAAGTTGTACCTAAAAATGCAAGATCTACAACATCTTGACCTAAACCTAAAATCTCAAAAATTTGAGCTCCATGATAACTAGACAATAAAGATATACCCATTTTAGACAAAATCTTTAGTAATCCCTTTTGTATCGCAGAACGGTAATTATCCTGAGATTGCTGAATTGTTAATTTAGATAATTTACCATTAGACATAAATCTTTGTATTCTTGGATTATGCCACCACTGCCTCACTGTCATAAAAGCTAAATATGGACATACTGCACTCGCACCATAACCAATTAAGCATGCAAAATGGTGTGTATTCCAACATTGTGCTGTATCTACAATTAATGAAACTTTATGCCTTAAATTCTTTTGAATTAAATAATGATGGACTGAACCTACTATTAATAAAGGGGGAATAAATGCTTGATGAGAAGATAACTTTTCAAAACGATCGCTTATAACAATAATTTCAGTACCACCATTAATACTTGAAACACACTGTTCACAAATTATATTAATTTTTTCTATAAAACTTATATGACCTTTATCTTGATCAAAAAATGTGCTAATAGTTACAACTTTAAAACCATAATTAAATAATTGCTCTAACTCCTGCTCATTTAAAATAGGAGATTCTAATTTTAATGACCTTGCCATACTCTCTTCAGGTTCCAATAAATTACCTTTAGGACCAAGATAAGTAGTTAATGACATCACTAGGCTTTCTCTCAAAGGGTCAATTGCTGGATTAGTTACTTGAGCAAAACGTTGTTTAAAATAATCATACAACAAATGTGGCTTATTTGATAACACAGCTAAAGGAATATCATCTCCCATACAAAACGTTGGTTCTTTTGCAGAACTCGCCATATGTTCAATGACTAATTCCACATCTTCATTAGTATATCCAAAAGCTGTATGTAAACGATTCATATGAGCTATATCAACTGGAGCATCATCTAGATAACTTTCATTTAATAAGCACTGTTGATATTTTTGCAGCCATTTTTTATAAGGAAATTTATTTGCAATAGATTGTTTAATATTCCAATTATCTAAAATCAATTGATTAACCATATCTACACAAAATATTTGACCTGGACCTAATCTTCCTTTCTGCACTACAGGATCATTATCAAGACTAATAACACCTATTTCTGATGAGACACTAACAAAACCATCCTTAGTAATACAATAACGTGCTGGCCTTAATCCATTACGATCTAAAGTTGCTCCTACAATTTTCCCATCAC
The DNA here is from genome assembly GCA_030407315.1 of Asparagopsis taxiformis. Classification (NCBI taxonomy): domain Eukaryota; phylum Rhodophyta; class Florideophyceae; order Bonnemaisoniales; family Bonnemaisoniaceae; genus Asparagopsis; species Asparagopsis taxiformis. Next base: position 69,687 of record JALQPE010000469.1, on the reverse strand, counting down.
TAAAGACAACTAATGCTGGACCGTCCCAAGGTTCTTGTAAATGACTATAATACTCATAAAAATCTATTATTTCAGGAAATTTTATTAGTGCTGGCTGATCTTTATAAGCTTCTGGAATTAAAATCATAGATGCTTCCTGAGGACTTTTTCCAGACTCAATTAATAATTCTAAAGAGGCATCTAAATTAGCAGAATCACTATTTTCAATATTAGTAACAGGTTTTAAAGACTCATAACAATTTTCCCAATATCCATAATTAAATAATGATTCTTTAGACTTCATCCAATTCAAATTACCTAATAATGTATTAATCTCTCCGTTATGAGCTATAAATCTCATTGGTTGAGCTAAAGGCCATTTAGGAAGTGTATTTGTACTAAATCTTCTATGATATACTACAAAATTACTAGTATATCTCTGATCAGATAAATCACTATAATACAAACCTAATACTTCTGAACGTACCATACCCTTATATACAATTGTTCTTGAAGAGAAAGAACAAAAATAAAATTGCTTATTTAAATTCAAATCTGTTTGGGCAACTAATTTTTCTATTTTCTTTCTAACAATATATAGAACTCTTTCTAATACATCACCTTTATATTTATCTGATTGCACAAAACATTGTTTAATACATGGTTGATTAGCTTTTGCTTGTTCACCCAATACTTCTTCATTAGTAGGTACACTTCTCCACCCCAATAAAACTAAACCTTCTTCCTTAACAACCCACTCACATAATTTTTGTATTGCTTCAATATTTTCTTGAGGAAAAAATATCATAGCAACACCTATACCACTAAAATCCTGAGAACAACTCTCTAAAATAGTATCCTGAAACAAGTCCCAAGGAATTTGTGTCATCACTCCAGCACCATCACCAGAGTCACGGTCTGCACTACATCCACCACGATGCTCCATACAATTCAATGCCTGTAAAGCTTGTAATACTAATTGATGACAAGAAGATCGATGAATATGTGTTAAGAAACCAACGCCACATGCATCCCTTTCATTTACAACAGCAGGATGACCTAAGTATTGATTAAGTTGATAAGTAAAATATCTTGATGCTTGCATATATTATTATTTGATTAAACTAAAAAGTATAAATATATTTATGTAATTAATATTATTATGTGAACTTAATTTAAAACTGTAGATATATTAAACAATCGCTATTAAAAAATATAAATATAAAATTAAAACATTTAATATTCATATAGATCACGAAACATCTGACCTGAAATTATTTAATAAGATAAGTACAAATATATTTCATACTTACAGTAAAATGTCACGGATATAGTATTACACAAATTTTGCAAAAATATACGTAATAAAAATACATTTTATGTATATTATAAAATAATACACTATGCCAAATTTGTAATATACAAACCAATTAATGAACAAATACAAAAGAATTGACTCCAATCAAATTACATATAAAACAGAAGAATTATTAGATGCTGCAAGTAACAGATATAAAATCACAATACAAGTCGCTAATAGAGCGAAACGAAGAAAATATGAAGATATTGATATAGTTGATGATCCATTAGTTAAACCAATTATGAGAGCTATCATTGAAATGGTTGATGAGATCACACAACCTGAAATTATTAGTGATTAATTGATAAATATACTGAATAGTTCAGTAGAGTTACTTTTTAATATTTTGTTGAAAAAAAAAACTAATGGATGTGTATAATATAAAAAGGAAATATTAAATGAAAGATTTTTTAATTCATAGATTAACTTTGATATTTTAAATTTTTCATAAATCATAATTAAGGAGAAATAATATATGTTAGATGCATTCGCAAAAGTTGTAGCTCAAGCAGATGCAAGAGGAGAATTTCTTAGTAATACTCAATTAGATACTTTAGAAGAAATAGTTAGTGAAGGTAATAAAAGATTAGATATTGTCAATAAAATAAACTCAAATGCCTCTGCAATTATTACAAATTCAGCGCGTGCATTATTTGCTGAACAACCTCAATTAGTACAACCTGGTGGAAATGCTTATACAAGCAGAAGAATGGCTGCATGCTTAAGAGATATGGAAATAGTATTAAGATATGTAAGCTATGCAATGATTGCAGGAGATTCTAGTGTACTAGATGATAGATGCTTAAACGGTTTAAGAGAAACTTATCAAGCCTTAGGTACACCTGGAACTTCTGTAGCAGTAGCAATTCAGAAGATGAAAGAAGCATCAATTGCTTTAGCAAATGATTTAAATGGAGTCGCTTTAGGAGATTGTAGCTCTCTAGCAGCAGAATTAGGTATATATTTTGATCGAGCTGCTATTGCTGTTGTATAACATAAAATAACATTGATCATTAAAACAACATATAATAAGGATTACAAACATTATGAAAACACCTATAACAGAAGCAATTGCATCAGCTGACAGCCAAGGAAGATTTTTAAGCAATGGTGAACTACAGTCAATTAATGGTAGATATCAACGAGCATCTGCTAGCTTAGAAGCTGCTAAATCATTAACTAACAATGCACAAAGATTAATAACTGGGGCTGCACAAGCTGTTTATACAAAATTTCCTTTTGTTACACAAATGCCTGGGCCAACTTATGCATCTAGTGCAATTGGTAAAGCAAAATGTGCACGTGATATTGGGTACTACTTAAGAATGACAACTTACTGCTTAGTTGTAGGTGCTACTGGACCTATGGATGAATATTTAGTAGCTGGCTTAGAAGAAATTAATCGTAGCTTTGAATTATCACCTAGTTGGTATATAGAAGCATTACAACATATAAAAAGTAGCCATGGTTTATCTGGACAAGCAGGAAATGAAGCAAATACATACCTAGATTATGCTATCAATGCTTTAAGCTAAAATTTTACAATTATTTTCTATAAAGATATATTACTAGAAATACCAATATATAATATTTCTAGTTTTTACAAATCAAAAATCATAAATAATCCTATAGATAATAGTGATTATTAAAATATATATATTATACTATAATATACAATTCTTTAATTCTAATCCTCTACAACTTTTAATTATGCAAAATGAACTTATTTCACCTATTATATTAACTATTCTTGATGGCTGGGGACACTCCGAAAAAATCAAAGGTAATGCCATTAAACTCGCACATACACCTAATATAGATAAATTATGGAAAAACAATCCACATTGTTTACTAAATGCCTCAGGAGAAGATGTTGGATTACCTAATAAACAAATGGGTAATTCAGAAGTAGGTCATACTACAATAGGAGCAGGTAGAAGTATATCTCAAGATTTAGTCAGAATCAGTCACACCATAGAAAATAAAACATTTTTTACAAATGAACTTATCCATACAACTTTTCATGAAGCATCAATCAAAAATAGTAAAGTACATTTAATTGGCTTGTGCTCTGATGGAGGAGTTCATTCTCATATCAATCATCTAATAGCATTAATAGAAATTTCAAAACAATATCAAAATATTGAAACATGTATTCATATTATTACTGATGGAAGAGATACACAACCATATACATCAAAAACTTTTATTACAATTATTGAAAATCATATTAAAGACAATCAAAATATTAACATCTGTACTATTAGTGGCAGATACTACAGTATGGATAGAGACTGTAGATGGTCTAGAACAGAGAAAGCATATAAAATCTTGACAAATAATACCATAACTACAACTCAGCATATTACAGATTTCATTGATACTTGTTATGAACAAGGTATATCCGATGAATTTATTCAACCAACTAGAATATATCCTGGAAATATAAAACATAATGATAATCTCATCTTCTTCAATTTTAGACCAGATAGAATGCGGCAAATGCTACATATTTTTGCGCAAAGTTCATTTAAAGCTTTTCCAATACAAAAAATAAATAACTTATCTCTAATCACATTTACACAATATGACTCAACCTTAAATATACCTGTTGTTTTTTCTCCACAACAAAAAAATAATTTTTTAGGTGAAATTATATCTAACCAAAATTTGAAACAATTTAGACTAGCAGAAACAGAAAAATATGCTCATGTTACTTATTTCTTTAATGGAGGCCGAGAAGAACCTTTCCCTGGAGAAGATAGAGAATTAATACCCAGTGTCCAAGTTAATACATATGATTTAGAACCTAAAATGTCTGCTAAGAAGTTAACTAGTAGTGTCATAAATGCATTACAAAAAAATATATATCATTTAATAATCATTAATTATGCAAATCCTGATATGGTAGGACATACAGGTAATCTACAAGCAACAATAAATGCCATATCTACTGTTGATCAGTGTATACAACAATTAACAGAAGAAGTAAAGCAACACAATGGTATCCTTATGATTACCGCAGATCACGGTAATGCTGATTATATGCTAGATCAAAATAATAAACCATGTACTTCACACAGTACTAACCAAGTTCCATTTATTTTTATTTCCCATAAAAAAGAATTAACTAATGAAGATAATACAAATATTACACTGAAACAAAAAGGATCTTTAAAAGATATTGCACCAACTATTTTGGACATACTAAATATACAAATTCCAAAAGAAATGAATGGTCATTCATTAATCAATAAAAAAGCTAATAAATTACATACTACTACTATTAATAGATAGTAATATAATTAATATTGATATAATCAAAAAACAACATATATGTATTCTTTTAATCAATTTCAACATCTTTTAATATTCTCCAAAAAACATATATATGTTACTAATCCAATAATATCATACTTAATTCCAATGGAATGGTATCTCATTTTAATGAGCGATGGCTCATTTACCCAACATTTATATACTTTAACAGATACTAAAATTAAAACTAACTTAATAACTAAATTTAATAATAATAAGTATATAAATTATAAAAAATTATATTTACGAGAAATTTGGCTGGAGAACTCTTCAAAAGAAAAACTTGCATTTGCTAAATCTATATGGAATCTAAACAATTTATATGAAATAAAATTTCCTTTACATAAACCTATTGGACAATCTTACATTGACTTAAAAATAGATATACATAAAGAAATAAACCAGATTTTTTATGGTTACAGCAACAATTTAAATAGAAAATTTCAAGATCAACATACTTTATGGGGTAGACAATACACTATATACTCAAAAAAACAACCACTAGTAACAATAGAAGAATATTTTTCACCTAAAATTATTCAACTATTATGCTAATAAAATAACTATATAAATTTTATAAAGGATTTCCATTAATGTTTAATTTTATTTTAAACAAACAATACCGTAATTTAAATCAATTTAAAAATGTCCTACAAAACATTGATAAAATTCACAAAACTATAAAAAATTATTCCGATCTTGAATTAAAAAAACAAACATCAAGATTAAAAACTATGTTTCAAAATGGTCAAACACTTGACGAAATTTTACCAGAAGCTTTTGCAACAGTAAAAGAAGCAACTATCAGAGCTTTAGATCTAACAATGTTTGATGTTCAATTGATTGGTGGAATTGTATTACATCAAGGAAAAATAGCAGAAATGCAAACAGGAGAAGGAAAAACTATAGTAGCACTTCTTCCCGGTTATCTAAATGCATTAACTAATCAAGGCATACATATTATTACAGTAAATGATTATTTAGCAAAAAGAGATTCAGAGTATGCAGATAAAGTATATTCATATTTAGATATTACAGTGGGATTAATCCAGCAAACAATGCTACCATCTAATCGAAAAATACAGTATAGTGCAGATATTACATACGTCACTAATAGTGAACTTGGCTTTGATTACCTACGAGATAATATGGCTATTGAAAAAGATGATATTGTTCAACGTCCATTTAACTTTGCTATAGTAGATGAAGTTGACTCTATTCTAATAGATGAAGCTAGAACACCACTTATTATTTCTGGACCCTGTGAAGCTCCAAAAGATAAATATAAGAAATCAACTGAAATATCTTATCAACTAAAAAAAAATTTGCATTATGAAATAGATGAAAAAACTAAAAATATTACTTTAAATGAAGAAGGAATTAGATTATGTGAATCTATACTTCAAACTAATAATTTATATAATATAAATAATCCATGGACACAATATATCCTTAATTCCTTAAAAGCTAAAGAACTATTCAATAAAAACCAGCATTATATTATAAAAGATAATGAAATTATTATTGTTGATGAGTTCACAGGACGTATTATGGAAGGAAGAAGATGGAGTGACGGATTACATCAAGCAATAGAATCAAAAGAAGAATTAAATATACAAAACGAAAATCAAACATTAGCATCCATTACCTATCAAAATTTATTTTTATTATACGAAAAACTATCTGGTATGACTGGTACAGCTAAAACAGAAGAAACTGAATTAGATAAGATATACAAATTAGAAGTCATACAAGTACCTACAAATAAAACTTGTTGTCGTAAAGATTTACCTGACTTAGTGTATAAAAATGAATATAATAAATGGCAAGCAATTGCAAATGAATGTTATGACATGAATCAACAAGGTAGACCTGTCTTAGTTGGAACAACTAGTATTGAGAAATCTGAATTCTTAGCACAACTCCTTAATGAATATAAAATACCATATAATTTATTGAATGCCAGACCAGAAAATGTTGCTAGAGAATCAGAAATTATCAGTCAGGCTGGTCGAAAATATGCAATTACTATTTCCACCAATATGGCTGGTCGAGGAACAGATATTATTTTAGGTGGTAATCCACAATCAATGACAAAACTTACACTAACTAATTATATTAGTAATACAAGTGATAAATCACAACAAATAGAACCACAAATTAAATCTATATTAAAAAAACTAAATATACAAAAAATTCCCAACAATATATCCAATAAAGAACTAATCACATATATTTATAATGAAATAAATAATCATAATAAAAGTACTAATATCAAAGAGATTTATACACAAATTCTATCAATTTATAAAGCAAGATGCCAAAAAGAAAAGAAAGACATTCAAGCACTCGGAGGATTACACGTTATTGGTAGCGAACGACATGAATCACGAAGAATAGATAACCAATTACGAGGAAGAGCTGGAAGACAAGGAGATTCTGGATCATCACGTTTTTTTCTGAGTTTACAAGACAATTTATTACGCATTTTTGGAGGTGATAAAATTTCACAATTAATGCATACATTAAAAATTGATGAAGATACACCTATAGAATCACTAATACTCAGTAAAAGTCTAGATTCTGCACAGAAAAAAGTTGAAGCTTATTTCTACGACGTACGCAAACAATTATTTGACTACGATGAAGTTATTAATACTCAAAGAAAAGCTATTTATGCAGAAAGAAAACGTATCCTTAACTCTTATTTTACAAGAGATTGTATATTAGAATACGGAGAAAGCTCTATCGACGAAATAGTAGATATGTATAGCAAAGAAACCCTTATAACTAATCAAAAGATGATTATAAATCAAGTAACTAAATTACTAAATATAACAAAAGATTTAGATAAAACATATATTGAAACAATGAATGCTGAGCAAATTAAAATATTTCTTTATGAACAACTAAGAATTAACTATGATCTAAGAGAAAACTATTTAGAACAATTACGGCCTGGCTTAATAAGGCAATTAGAAAAATACTACCTTCTACAACAAATTGATAAAGGATGGCAAGAACATTTAGAAAAAATGAATTTATTGCGAGATTCTATTGGATGGAGAAGTTACGGACAACAAGATCCATTAATTGAATATAAAAACGAAGCTTTTAATTTATTTATTAATATGGTTACTTACATAAGACAAACAGTAGTATATTTAACAATGCGTTCTCGATTAATCATAAATACAGAAAAAATCTCGTAAAATATGAAAATAAACTATTGAGTTAATCTTAACAGTTGACATCGATACATCCTATTCGTTAATGTTGTATTATGAATATATACCTATGCCCCCATCGTCTAGAGGCCTAGGACATCTCCCTTTCACGGAGGTAACGGGGATTCGAATTCCCCTGGGGGTAATTTATGTGATCAGTTAACTACCTATACATAAATTATGTAATTGCTTTCTTTACTTGTTTACAAAAGCTACTTATTTTTTCCAGTCCAATATCTTTATTACACTCTGATATTAATTTGACAAAAGCACTACCAATAACTATCCCATCTATCTTCCATTCTGAAACATCTTTTGCATGATTAACATTCGAAATACCAAAACCTAAGATAATTAACTTATCTGTTTTTTGCTTGATTTTTATAGCTAGTTGATCCACTTGATTACTGATTTCATTACTTAAACCAGTAACTCCTGTACGACTTACTAAGTAAATACAACCTAATGATTTAGAAATTATAGATTCTATTCTTGCTTCAGAACTAGTAGGTGATATAAACAAAATTAATTCAATCTTATAATTCTTACATAGTTCAATCATATAATCTGCTTCTTCTAAAGGTAAATCTGGAATAATTAAACCTTTAGCACCAGAAGCTGAAACTTTTGCAACAAAATTAACAATACCTTGTGCTAATATTGGATTATAATAAGTAAATATTACAATTGGTGAGTTTAAACGGTTATAAATACTCTGTACCATATTCAATATTTGATCTGTATAAACACCTTGCCCCAGAGCTACACGAGATGATTCCTGAATAATTGGCCCATCTGCTAAAGCATCTGCATAAGGTATACCTAATTCAATAACATCTGCTCCATTGTGATCTAACATTAACAAAGCTTCTTTTGTAGTTTGTAAATTAGGATAACCAGCTGTAATAAAAGGAATTAAAGCACACCTAGAATTTACTTTTCTTATTACTTGAGAAATAGGAAACATATATTAATTGTAATGCATGAATTCAAGAACAAACTATTAAAACTATACTCACGTTTTTTACAAAATCATAGTTTAAATAAATTATTTGATATATTAGTAGGCTGCCCGGGACTCGAACCCGGAACTAATCGGTTAAAAGCCGAGTACTCTACCATTGAGTTAGCAACCCATTAAAAAAACTTATAAAACATAAATAACATACACAAGACATAATAGCAAGTATACTGCAATTAATATCATATCTCTAAATAATTCAAGACTAATTCATTAGTATTACTCCTAATATGTAATTTTATGGATACACAAAATACAAATTTATATAGCAAATTTTATCTTATTATAAATGAAATTATAAAATTTAAACAAAGTGCCAATCTTCTTATAGCCCTATCAGGTGGTCAAGATTCAATATGCTTATTGTATTTAATCCAAAACCTTAAAACTACATACAAATACTCAATAAACATTGAATATATATATGTAGACCATCAATGGAGACAAGATAGCAAGAAACATATTAAACATTTAATTAACCTTATAAGAACTACAAAAAATCAAATATCTGTTTATGAAATTTATAAAGTTACACAATCTGAATTAGAAGCAAGATTATGGCGCTACAAGATATTAATAAATCATGCATTACAATATAATTTTAATGTCATTATTACAGGACATACAAAAACAGATCGACTTGAAACCTTTATTCAAAACTTAATAAAAGGTACAACAATAGATGGTGCTACAAGCTTAAACATTTACCGAAAATTATCAAATCATATAATATTATTGAGACCATTGATGGAATTTCATCGAGATGAACTAACCTGGATATGCCGAAAAAATTATTTACCTATTTGGTTAGATTACACAAACCATAATTACAACACAAAACGCAATAGAATTAGAGACGAACTTATACCTTACTTACATCAATACTTTAATAAAAATATATCTAACAATATCACATCTTTTCTCAACATTACTAGTATTGATAATGAGTATATAAAACAAAATACAATAAAATTATATCTATTAAGTATACACCCAATTAATATCGCATTAAACTATCAAATAATACAAAAACAACACATAGCTATACAATATAGAGCCATACAGATGTTCTTTTATTATCACTTTAAAGTACTCTTAAATATAACAATATTGCAACAAATTATATATATTTTTTCACAAAAACCCCATAAAATTATAAAAATTCAATGGCATAATTTATTAATTAATATATATAGAAATTGGTTATATATCAATATTAACTAAATAAATTAAAAAAACATATGATAAATAATATCTCCAATCAGGATTTAAAAACATTAATTGACGAACATACTATTATTGTGTTCATGAAAGGTGATAAAGATCTGCCAAGATGTGGTTTTTCTAATACTGTTATTCAAATATTAAATCAATTCAATATTAATTACCACACTATTAATGTTTTAGAAAACAATAATATACGTCAAAGAATCAAAATCTATTCTACATGGCCCACAATTCCTCAAGTGTATATTAAAGGAGAATTTATTGGAGGTGCAGACATAATGATGGATTTATATCAAAATCATCAACTACATGAAATCATAGAAAAAGCTATCAATGAATAAAAAGTCTATTAGAAAAGACACTGTCAATATGTATAATATACATATATCAATTTTACAAACAATCAATTAAATTATACATATTTTCTCATATTTATTAATATATAAAATCCAGAATACAAGTAAACTAAATATATTCAATTGAACATCAAAAAAGAGTATAATTATAATAATAAAATACTTAAACTATATATGAGGAAATAGAAAATTATGATTAACTGGCAAGTAATTGGTCAATTAGTATCACTAAGTATTATTGTTTTAGTAGGCCCAGCTGTGATTGTTTTATTGTCTTTTAAAAAAGGTAACTTATAAAAATATATTAATAGTAATTATTACTGCAGACATTACTTAAATTTATAAAATAATGTCTGCACCATATCAATATTTATATTACATTTATAATTTTTTGTTATTAGATATACTCAATTAATTTTTCTGATGTAATAGACCGACTTGAACTAGCAAATTCACTTGCTTCAGTTAAAAATAACATACAATGACATACTTTTCTTTCTCTCATTGGTACACATGGACAATTCCAATATGTATTTAAAACCTCTTTTTCTTTATCTTCATAATGACGACATGGACATAAAGGAGCTCCATATTCGTCTTTATGCTTTGCTAAACCCTCAATCACTACTGCTGTAACACTAATATCTGTACAAAAAAAAGTACCTGTTCTCTCTGCATATTTCTCTGAAAATTTACGCATTGCTTCTAAACTTAGAGGTATAGAATTACTTGTATGACTTTCCATCAATATAATCCTTACAAATTACAAAATAGATACATTAAATATTACATTTTACAATATTTATTCCATTATAACGATATATTATAAGTAAAATAATATTCAAGAGTAGTATATAAATCTAAATCCAATGATTTAATCATAATCATATATCAAAAGAAAATATATATATAATAACTACTCATTTAACTATTTAACTTAATCATAAAATAATATGACTGCATCTTATTTACCATCAATTTTAGTGCCCTTAGTAGGTATTGTTTTTCCTGGCCTAAGTATGGCCTTACTATTCATTTATATAGAAGAAGAAAATATATCATAAAAAATAATATTATATAATCAGAAGAAAAATATAAGCTGTCTTCAATAATAGGATCGAAGACAGCTTATAAAATATCAATTTATAGGACTTTTCCTATATATTTATAAAGAAGATCCTATACCAGAATAAGACCCATAAATAAATATTCCTAAAACAGTAATTGCTGCTATGCCACCTACTGTAGCCACCAACCATAAAGGAACTCTACCTGTACCTGCCATTACCTATACTCTCCTTGATTTAATAATATAAACTATATTTTTAATTAAAGAAATAACTAGAAAATAACACAGCTAGAACAAAAATCAATAATAAACCCCAGAATAAAGAAGTACGGTTTAATTCTACAGGCTCTTTATTAGGATTTGGACCACTCATATAAATCTCCTATCTTTGAATAAATTGCATAGAGGTAATAGCACCTAAAAAAAAGATTGTAGGAATTGCTAAACCATGAATTGCTAACCATCTAAACGTAAAAATTGGATATGATATCGGTTGATTAGAATTTCTACTAGTCATAATACTATCTCCTACCTAAATTCCTTTAGTTAAATCTTCAAGTTCTTGCTTTGCGCTAAAGCGATCATTTACTAATGGAACTTGCTGACGATCTTGAGTAAAATATTCATTAGGCCTTGGTGTTCCAAAAACATCATAAGCTAATCCTGTACTAACAAATAGCCAACCAGCAACAAATAAAGCCGGTATAGTTATACTATGAATAACCCAATAACGCACACTAGTAATAATATCAGAGAAAGGACGTTCACCTGTGGAGCCTCCTGACATAATAACTACCTCCTACAAAAAATGCAAAATATAATCAATAATTAAACTCTCATATACATAATGGGGATGTTAATATAAGTAATGTTCAAACTGATTATAAAATAGTATATATTACAGCTACTTGATATAAAGAAGTAACCAAATAATAAAACAATAATTATACCAAATATTGAATAATTAATTCATATTGAGTTTTCTTAATATTAATATATATATATTATACTCTGTTCATACTAAAATCTAAACAAAAAATAAGTATTATTTAAACTTTAATAAATCAAACCATAAACTTGTACCTACAAAACACTCACTATGTATCATTATCTGACTATCACACTTTTTAAGAATATTATTAACAATTGATAAACCTAATCCTGTCCCCTGTAAAGTATGTACACTATTTTCTATCCTTATAAACTGATCAAAAATATTCTTGTGATATACTTTATCAATACCTATACCATTATCAATAACTTCTATTCTAACATATTCTACAATATCAGTAATATTATTATGTATGACATCATGATATCTATCTGTATGCACTAAATAAGAACGTAAAATAATTTCACCTGACACACCTGTAAACTTAATAGCATTACTTAATAAATTATCTAATACTTGCCATAGTGAACTCTCATGAGCTAAGATCAAATCTATACGCGGATCTACTTCTAATTTTAAATTAATATTATTATTATTGGCTATTAGTTGAGAAGTTTTAATTAAACTACTCAAAATACTGTTTAAACTCACTGGTTTTAATTCATATTGATATTGCGCTTCCAGACGTGACAAATCAAGAATATCATTAACTAAAGCTGATAAACGTTTTGTTTCATTATTAGCAATAGTCAAAAATTGCATCTTCTGTAAATTACTTAAAGAAGAATTATAATCTAATAAAGTTTCTAAAAAAGAACCTATATTACATAACGGTGTTCTAAGTTCATGCGATACATTACTAATAAATTTACTTTGTACTTTATTCAATTTAAATTCTCTACTTACATCCTGTATAGTTATTGCAATACCAGTTAATAAATGACTTGTTGGGTCTATGACAGTACTTAAAACAAATCGAAAAATTTTATTTGATTCATAATCAAAATCAATATATACCTCCTCTTTTGTAGACATTGAGGTGTCAAAATAACTAGATTGAACAAGACTATTCAAAATCGGTATCAAAGCCTCATTAACATGTACAGGAAAATTACTAAAAATAGACTTACCAATAACATCTAAATATGACCAATCAAAAACTTTTAACGCAATCTGATTAACAAATACAAACCGCAATTCTGAATCTATCAAAATTGCTCCATCAGCAATAGTTGAAATAATCGTTTCCAGTTTCACTTTTTCAGAAATCAATTTATCAACATTATTTTTTTCATATGACTCTAACCTTTCTGCCATATCGTTAAAACTAATAATTAAACCCTCTAATTCACCATCAAAAGGTAAAACAATACGTTGCGAGAAATTACCAGCAGCAATATTTCGTACACCACGCAAAAGTTCTTTAATAGGTTTTGTAATGGTTAAAGCATTAAAAGTAGCACCTATTATAAATATAAACCAGATAGAAACAAAGATTACGATACTTATATCTCGGGTCAACCGAGAAGCTGTTAATAGAGTTGGGTTCGGATTAATACCTAAATTTAAACTACCTAAGTTTTTACCATCTTTAATTAAAGGTATTATAATATCCGTAATATGATCATGAAAAATTGTACTATACTCAACCACAGAAGTACCATATAAAAAATCTTGCGTCTCTAATTGAAAAATATCTTGATGTAACTGCAACACATTTTGAATATCTTGACTATATAAAGGTAGACCAAACAATAGACTTCCATCAACCCGAAATAATAAAATATATCGTATACTAGAAGTACTTAAATATATTTTCTCAATTACACTAAATAATTTCTTAGTATCATTAATTTCAATAAGATCAATAATATTCGATACAAACAACATTCCTAAATCTTTGCAAAAACGAGTATCTGTTAAAATTGAATCATCTTGTACAGTAGTTAAAGCCCAGAAAGTTAAACTACTCATCAATAATGATATTGAGAGAGTCGTAAAAACCATTAAACGCGTATATAAATTCATACTAGACCACCATTTTGTAATGGTTGAAATAATTTTAGTACGCATAAACATTCGTTTCATATTATTAATAATAATATATTGTAAAAATTCTTAATTATAAAGTTTTTATAGCACTTTCTAATTTATTAAACATCAAATATGACATAATAAAGTCAATCACAAAAACAGATAATAGACAAAACACTACTGAAGATGTTGTAGCCTTACCTACACCTTTAGCACCTCCCTTAGCAGTTATTCCCCAAACACAACTAACTAAAGAAATAACAAAACCAAACACAACTGTCTTTAATAATGATTTAAAAAGATCTAGTATAGAAAGAGAAGCAAAAGCAGAAGAAAAAAAAATCACAGGCGTAATATCATATATAGTAAAACAAATAAAAGAACTACTTGCTAAACTAGTAGCAAATGAAATTAAATTCAACATTGGAGTAATACAAATGCATGCAAAAATTCTTGGAAAAATTAGATAGAATAAAGGATTGACTCCTAATAAATATAATGCATCTATTTGATCTGTAACTCGCATAGTAGCTAACTCTGCAGTAAAAGCAGAGCCTATTCTGCCAATAATAATAACTGAAGTTAAAACAGGAGATAATTCTCTAACAAACGCTATCGTTAATACAGCGCCTATCAAATTTATTGCATCCAAATATAAAAACTCTTTGGCAACCTGTAAAGTAAAAACCATACCAATAAAAAATGCTGTGATTAAACATATAGTTAGTGAACCGGGACCAATAAGAGTTATATTTTCTAAAGTATTAGAAAAATTAATATTTGAGAATCTTAAATCCAGAAAAAAACTTCTAACTATACGATAACTTACCTTGATTTTTCTATATAACTCCAATAAACTTACTTGAAATACAATCACATCTTTATCCACAATATAGAATATAATCTAAGCTCTATCTATTGCATCGTAATAATAAATATATTACAATCATCTTGTAGGGGCGGTTAGCTCAGTGGTAGAGCGCCTGCCTTACAAGCAGGTGGTCACTGGTTCAAATCCAGTACCGCCCATCTTCACCATTCGCTTTAAAAGGGCTCATCGTCTAAAGGATTAGGACAGGGACCTTCTAAGTCTCTAATGTAGGTTCGAGTCCTACTGAGCCTGTTCACAATTAAGTATTGAAATTTATATAATTATTCACCAAATACTTCATTAACTACTAAATTTACTTTTGTTCCTGAATCAATTGTTTCTAATGGATCTTTTCGTAATCGATGCCTTAAACATAAAGTTATTACCTTTTTAATATCATCCACCTCAACTTGATTTTTACTATTGTATGCAGCAAATGCTTTTGCTGCTCTATTGGTAACAATATCTCCTCGTAATCCATCTACATCTAACTTACCACAAACTTCTGAAATTTTAACACGTAAATCATAATCTATAACAACATTCTGTAATAATGTTTGAGCATCTGAAATACGCATTTTTAACTGATCTTGTTGCTCTTTATACTCTCGCAAACAAACATATGGATCACTATCAAACTTACTTCTTTGTTCAACTATCTGAACTCTTAATGTAGGTTCTTTCACCGTCCTAATCTCTGCATGCATACCAAAACGATCTAATAACTGCGGTCTAAGTTCACCTTCTTCAGGGTTGCCTGAACCAACTAATACAAATCTTGCAGGATGACGGACTGAAATACCTTCACGCTCAACTGTATTCCATCCAGAAGCAGCAGAATCCAATAATACATCAACTAAATGATCATCTAATAAATTCACTTCGTCTACATACAATATACCCCTATTTGCTTTAGCTAATAAACCTGCTTCAAAAGTTTTGATACCTTCTGTCAATGCCTTTTCAATATCAATTGTGCCACATACTCTATCTTCAGTTGCTCCCAAAGGTAAATCAACCATTGGTACATTAATCCAAGCGGTATTTACATTTTCCCCATTTTGAACTTTTTCTCTAACAGAATCACTCATTAATTCAAAATCAGAAATATGAGAATTAAATATATCATCCTCAACTACTTCTATTTGTGGTAATAAATCAGCAATTGCTCTAATTGTTGTGGATTTACCTGTACCACGATCACCCATAATCATTACACCACCGATCTTGGGATCTATTACATTTAAAATTAATGCTAATTTCATTTCTTCTTGACCGACTATTGCAGTAAACGGAAAAACAGGACGAGTGACTTCTTTTGTAATACTCACAATGGTTAACCTATGATTTTAACTTTCTAATTAATTATAATTATACTTATATGATTAGTTACTAAGTAACTAATTGAAAAATTATATATGTATTATATGATCCAGAATTACAACATTTAGACCACTGTACTAGTCAAATGCTCAAAAAATAAAAAAAGATGTAGTAATCTTTACTTCTCTACATCTTTTATAAAATAAATTATTCCATATTTTCAGTTGAAGATATACTTAGCCTCTTAAATTAAAACTTTATTGATATAAATCTGTACCTAAACGAATAGCTAAAACAGCAGATACTAAAGCAAATAATAAAGCTACAAAAATCTGGCTATCACTAATCATAATTTATTACCTCAAATAAATAATATACAACAATAAATATTATACACTGAATCGATATTTATTGTTATATGAGGTATTTTATCCAATATCTTTATAAATCAAAAATAATCAGTATATCATACCAATACCTAACTATAACAATTATATAGTAATAGCTTGTATCATATTTTGCTTCACTGTCAAATAACGTATAATGTTATCATTAAATCTCATTGATTTCGCTAAAAGGTTAACTATTGTACCATTTCCTTCATAATTCATTTGCACATATATACCATCATAATAATGCGTAATATTATAACTTAAATGCCTTCTTCCCCTATGCTGTACAAATACGTTTTGTCCTCCATTGGATTTAATTAAAGATTTATATTCATTTACTAAAGCTAAATTTTTATCCTCAGTAACATCTGGTTTCAAAATATAAATTGTTTCGTAACTATTTAATACCATAAGAAAAGTAAATATAAAATGTTTGTATTATACTATGTATTTTATTGCTGATTATCTATTTGTATTCTAACAGCCTGAGATATTACAGGTATTTTAGCATATTTACCTTCAATAGACTTAAGTACAGAATAAATAATTGTAGATAAAACAAACCAAAACAAAGTATTACATAACATCAAACCATATAAACTCATTCTAAATTCTATAGGTAAAGCTCTAAATGTGGCACCTAACAAAGAATTGATTAAAAATAGTAGTATTGACTGCAATACATTAAATCGAATAAAAGGTCTATCTGGAATAGGACTTTTAGCTCTAACAAATAAGTAATATAATACAAAAAATATAATAAAAGCCAGTGCAGGATGAGTAACATAAAAAATAACTAATGGCATGAGAGTTTTCTTATAGATACTCATCATACTAAATGGATAATCTGGTAAAATCTGTTGACCAAAATTCTGTAAACCTTCTAGCAAAGGTAACCAATAAGGCAATATAGAACCACATCTATCTACCATCGTAATATCTTGTTTTGAATAGGAACTAGGAGAACGAATAATCAATAGATATATTTGATACAATAAAATACCAATAATACCAATTGCTAAAGTGCTAATAATAGCAACTATCCAAATAGGAAAATAATTGAACATAATAATAATTAATATAAACAAAAAAATATGAAATATAGTACATTTAAAATACTAAAATAACAATATGCTATGATTCATACACATATTTTAAATATAACGCACGTTAATTTTACAATAGATACAAAACCTTTTTCAAACCATCTTATAACAACAAAATAAAAAATGTCATTAAAACAATTATCAAATTCATCTATAAATAATATAAACAATAATACAGATTTTTTACTTATAGGTCATAAAAAATTCCATTCAAGATTAATGCTTGGTACAGGAAAATATAATAATATAAAGAATGCACATAATAGCATTAATGCTAGTAATGCATCTATAATTACTGTAGCTATTAGAAGAGCTAAAAGTGCTAAAAATATTGGACAAAGAAATCTCATTGATAGCCTTGATTGGCAAAAATTATGGCTTTTACCTAATACAGCTGGCTGTCAAACAGCAGAAGAAGCAATAAGAATAGCTACTTTAGGAAGAGAAATGGCAAAAAAATTAGGTCAAATAGATAATAACTTCGTTAAACTAGAAGTAATTCCTGATCCAAAATACCTATTTCCTGATCCTCTCGGAACCTTGAAAGCAGCCGAGTACTTAGTTCAAAAAAATTTTACTGTTTTACCGTACATAAGTCCCGATCCCCTATTAGCTAAACAACTTGAAGAAATTGGATGTGCAACAATAATGCCTTTAGGATCTCCTATTGGTTCAGGGCAAGGACTACAAAATTTACTAAATATACAAATAATTATTGAAAATTCTAAAATACCAATTATTATTGATGCTGGAATTGGAACTGCAAGTGAAGCTAATAAAGCAATGGAATTAGGTGCATCTGCTGTATTATTAAATACAGCGGTAGCCCAAGCAAAATCTCCTATATTAATGGCAGAAGCTATGAAATTGAGTATTATATCAGGCCGCAAGGCATATTTAGCTGGTAGGATGAAAAAACATAATTATGCACAACCAAGTTCTCCCAAACCAGATATCACATCTATATAATAGGCGTTTTATCTTAATTAAATATACTTATACTATTACAAATATATGATTTTAATAATAGACAATTACGACAGCTTTACACAAAATTTAGTACAATATGTTGGTGCATTAGGATTCAATATACAAATTAAAAGAAATGATGAAATTTCCTTAGAAGAAATACTGATCATCAATCCTAGTCATATAATAATTTCACCTGGGCCAGGAAATCCTGCTGATACAGGCATTTGTTTAAAATTAATAAAAAAATATGCAAACAAAATACCTATACTAGGTATATGTTTAGGTCATCAAAGTATTGGATACGCTTACGGAAGTAAGATTTGTCAATTAAAAAATCCTATGCATGGTAAAATCAGCCAAATTTTACATAACAATCAAGATTTATTCCATGGCTTACCAAACCCATTTATAGCTGCTAGATATCATAGCTTAGCTATTGATACAAAAAATCTACCAACTGATCTTGAAATAACTGCATGGACAACTGATGGATTAATTATGGGATGTCGTCATAAAAAATATTCTCATATTAGAGGAATACAATTTCATCCTGAAAGCTTATGGACAAATCATGGGAACTATATAATCAAAAATTTTCTAAATACATAATTTATATATTTCATTTTAATTATATTTAGAATATTGTCTTTGTAAAGCAATAATATCTTCTTCAAAAGTCAATTCTGCTCTATTAGTAACACCACCCAATTCAATACTATCACCATAACCATTCAGCCAAATTTGTGAGTAAGAAATATAACTAACTGATATACTCACCATTAACATCAAAAAACCTGAATATACAATATAAAGACCTGGATCTGTTTTAATTTGCAAGCCCGTACTAACCATAATTTCTTTAATCATCAAGAAACTATCTCCAATTTGTATATTTTCATTTAAATTTAAAGCATTTAATAACCTACCCTTAAAATCATATATCAAAATCTTATCTTTTAAACTCGAAACCACAAGAAAGATCTTCATATTAGGACTCATAGAAATATCACATACCCATATATATGTATCACCTATTTTAATTTTATCTAATTTTTTTTGGATATACATATCAGTACCTATTCGTAAGCGCAACGAATCTATTTGCCAATCTGTTTGATATAATGTAATACCTTTATATTTTAAAGGTTGATTTACCGAAATCACTTTATTAATCAACGGATGACCTTGATTATCTAATAACGAAATAGATGACAAAAATTGCTTTACAGAATTATCTATATTATAATCTATTTCAAAATAGTTAACTTTACCTACCAAATTTGGTAAACGACTAATACAACCGGATTTAATTATATTTTGTATATGAAAAACTTCTCCATTAGGGACCATTTCTTGCACCATAAAACCACCAAATAGACCAACCATAGATCCTATTAAAGTTAAAATAATACTAATATGTACAAAAACAGGTGCTACACGACCCATTAAACCCTTATAAGCATAAATACTAGATTTTTTATGAAATACATAATATTCTCGAGCATTCAAAACATATAGAATATTAGATAATAACTTAACATTTAAGATCCGATAATTTTTATATCGTCTCAAAGATTGTGTCTGTTGAAAAAATTTCCATTTCCTGGCTTTTTTCAAACCTGGTAATTGCCTTGAAAACGTACAAACTATCAAACTCGTAAAAAATATTACTAAAAGTAATATAAACCACCATGTGGTATAAACATGATTTAAGTTGTAATTCATAATAATCTGCCAGTTCAAATTCAATAATGAATGATGCACTGGATAATTAAATTGATAATAACTAAGATTCTGGTCTTGAGGTATAATAGTTCCAAAAACACTAATACTAGCTATCAATAATAATATAAATATAGAAAAGTTTAGATTTCCTAATTTTTTAAGAATATTCCATGTAAGATTTTTCATACAAATATTTTTTTAATTTTATAAAATACATAGTTAAATTACATATATATCTTTATTAATATTATTATATTAATGCATAATTTAAAAAAGATAAAATACTAAAACCTAAGAGTATGGATCCACTACATGGAGTAACATAATTCCATACTCGTATATATCTTTTAAATTTATGATAATACAAAGCAGTATTTATAAAAATACTTAAAGGAAATATAGAACCCATCAAATAAAATAATACATAACTAATAATATTCAAATTAATTGAATAATTCAACCAAAAAGTTAATGATATTAAAACTGGAGTACTACATGTAGAGGAACTTAAACCTAGAATAAAACCCATCACATACGCTTGAATAGAAAAATTTGAAGTCAGCATAAATAACCATTGCAAATCAGGTATTACAAAACTAAACTGAATGATATTTAATAAATTTAAACTAATCAAAATCATAATAATAGAAGATAATAGAGGTACCGATGATCTTAATAACTGATAATTTTGTTTAAAGAATATTGTAAATATGATCATACATAATAAGCTACTAGCAAAACCTAACAAAAATATAATCTTTTTAAAAGAACCTATATTCTGTGAACCAACATAAGAAAATACAATTGGAAACATAGATACTAAACAAGGACTGAAGCTAGTTAAAAATCCACAAATAAAAAAAATAACAATCATAATAACATTTGTAGAAGAAGATTCAGTGGATATAAATAAATACATCTTTTGCTGGACTAAATATATATATAGCTCAAAGGAGTTAAATAAGGATAACATATGCATAATTACTAAGAAAAATAATACTCCCCAGGAAGGATTTGAACCTACGACCAATCGGTTAACAGCCGATCGCTCTACCACTGAGCTACTGAGGATTAAGAAATATGCTTAAAGAGAATATATCAAATAATGAAATAAAATACAAGTACAATATTAATTAATAAAAATAACTATACTAAATTAAAGACTTGTATTTAATACAAAGCTTTGATATATTGTAGTAGACATAATTTAGTGCGGACGTGGTGGAATTGGTAGACACGCTAGATTTAGGTTCTAGTGAGAATATCTCGTGAGAGTTCAAGTCTCTCCGTCCGTAATCAAATTAATATTAATAATTCCATCTTTGCATAACTAAATTGATAGATCCATCTCGTTCAACATTATTAGAAATGCAATTAAAACCTTCCATACAACTTTGATCTACAATCATATTATAAGCATACAACTGAGTGACTGTATCCATAAACTTCTCTATAGATGTAGGTTGATTCCATAATTGTAAATCAGCAACTAATACATACTCTGCATTATTTAATATAAAACCATAGGAAAAATCATTTTTTCCCTTAATTAAAATATCTAGCAATTGAGTATTACCATCATAGTCTTTTATTTCATATCTACCGCATTTATAATCTAAATCCATATAAGATAAAGTTTTTTGCAAAACGTTCAAATTACGTATAGTTGTTTTAATTCTACTAAAATGTGACATATAAAATTTAAAAATATTCAAATATATAAATGAAAGATGATTATCGTAATTAAACCATTTATCACTTATATTATAGTTTTATTGATTCAGAAAAAAAGGTCAAGCAAATAATACTCATTAATTTAAACTTACTGAACCTAAATAAATAATTAATACTAAAACTTTACAAAGTCATAACATACTTGTAATAATAAATACAACAAGATCTGCTTGGGAAGTATCTTCATTCATCCTAAAACTTTATTAAAATTATTATGACTGCTACTTTAGAAAGACGCGAAAGCGCAAGCCTGTGGGAACGTTTTTGTACTTGGATTACTAGCACTGAAAACCGTCTATACATTGGATGGTTTGGCGTACTAATGATTCCAACACTATTAACTGCTACATCTGTATTCATCATTGCATTCGTTGCTGCACCTCCAGTTGACATCGATGGTATCCGCGAACCAGTTGCAGGCTCTTTACTATATGGAAATAACATCATTTCAGGTGCTATTATTCCTAGTTCTGCTGCAATCGGTATTCACTTTTATCCAATTTGGGAAGCTGCATCTCTAGATGAATGGCTATACAATGGTGGTCCTTACCAACTAATTGTTCTTCATTTCTTACTAGGTGTTTGCTGCTATATCGGTCGTGAATGGGAACTAAGCTACCGCTTAGGTATGCGTCCTTGGATTTCAGTTGCTTTCACAGCACCTGTAGCTGCAGCAGCAGCAGTATTCCTTGTTTATCCAATTGGTCAAGGAAGCTTCTCTGATGGTATGCCTCTAGGTATCTCTGGTACATTCAATTTCATGCTTGTATTCCAAGCTGAACACAATATTTTAATGCATCCTTTCCACCAATTAGGTGTTGCAGGTGTATTTGGTGGTTCTCTATTCAGTGCAATGCACGGATCTTTAGTTACTTCTAGCTTAATTCGTGAAACAACTGAAAATGAATCTGCTAACAATGGTTATAAATTTGGTCAAGAAGAAGAAACTTATAACATCGTTGCTGCACACGGTTATTTTGGTAGACTAATCTTCCAATATGCTAGCTTCAATAACTCACGTTCACTACACTTCTTCTTAGGACTATGGCCTGTAGTAGGTATTTGGTTAACAGCAATGTCTGTTAGTACAATGGCTTTTAACTTAAATGGTTTTAACTTTAATCAGTCTGTTGTAGACAGCCAAGGTCGTGTAATCAATACTTGGGCTGATATACTAAACAGAGCTAACTTAGGCATGGAAGTAATGCATGAACGTAATGCTCACAACTTCCCATTAGATTTAGCATCTAATGAGGCTTTACCAATTGCTCTAGTTGCACCGGCTATTAATGGCTAATTAAGATAATTTAAATTATAAATCATTATATTATTTAAAGCTGTCTGTATTACTATATAGTACAGACAGCTTTAATTACTTATACCAACAAAAATTATTATACATTTGTTCAAGTACCAATAATGCGAGAATATAATAAAAAAGGAACAATATAATTAGCACGGGGCTTCACTATATTAATACGATTGTCAGTACAAACATGAATAAAACGTTTAGAATTATCCTTCTTTGTCACCACAGTTAAAGAATTGAAAAATTTCTTATTAAAAAAAAGCAAATTAATTTTTTGATGAATTACTATATCTTTTCTACCTTGCAAAGAGTGAGATAAATTTATAGAATTAAAAATATTATTAAGATAACAATGATTTTTTCCACGACATAATTCAAGTAAACTTTGACCTCTACGTCTACGTGTCAATTCTACTAAACCTAATTCAGATAACTGCACTATTTGTGGTTTTGCATGATCTAACTTTAATAAATTACTAAAATGTTCTAATAATTGTAACTGATCCCTTTGTGACTGCATATCAATAAAATCAATAATAATCACACCATTAATATTACGTATCTTCAATTGATAGGCTATTTCAATAGCAGCATAACAATTTGTACGCAATATAGCTTCCTTAGAATTTTCAGATTTATTAAATGAACCTGAATTAACATCTATTACAGTTAAAGCTTCATTATTTTCAATAAAAATATAACCACCTGATGAGAGCTGTATTTTGGGCTTTAGAGCCTCTGAGACAGTATTCTTTACTTGAAATTGATCTAGAAGACACTCAGATTTATTATATAACTGTAACTTCATATTAGTATAAGAAGAAATACATTGCCATTTATTTAAATGATAGCGTACTTGCAAAAGACCATCTTGCGAATCAATAATAATTTTCTTTACACTATCATCATAATAATCTCTCACTATCCTTTGAACTAAATCTTCATCTTTATATATTAATGATGGAAACTTTATAGTAACCGCAGACTTTTGTATAAAACTCCATTGGTCTCTAAGTAATTTAAGATCTTCAAGAATAGCTTCTTCTGTAATACCTTGTGCAGAAGAACGAACAAACAAGCCCATTATAGCTGGCTTTAGTAACATTGCTAAAGCATTTAAATATACTCGCTCTGAATGATCATAAATTTTATGTGAAATACATACTGTATTACTAAAAGGCATAAGTATTAAATACCTACCGATTAGATTAATATTAGCAGTTAATCTAGGTCCTTTATTAAGAGTTGGCTCTTTAATAATTTGAACTAATACTAGTTGATTAATTGATAATATATCTGTAATATGATTAACCATTCGACCTTTTTTCAACGGTTTTATATCACTAATATGAATAAAACCACTTTTACCATATTCACCTAATTTTACAAAAGCTGCATTAATACTAGAAAAGATTTTTTGTACAGTGCCTAAATAAATATCATTAACCTGATATTTATTATTTATAGCAATAATTTCTTGAATCTTATGATTTTGTAAAATTGCTGCTATATTATTAAAACGAGAAATTACTATTTTTTTAACCATTCTATAAATATAGCTTAACTACTAATTAGAAAAATATATGATCTGTTAATCCTTTTTTTAAATAGGATACACACTCACTTTTTTTCTTTTTTTACTCACTATTTCAAATTTTACAGTACCATAAATCAAAGAAAATAAAGTGTCATCTTTTCCGATCTTAACATTATTACCTGCTTTAAATTTGCTACCTCGTTGGCGAACTAAAATATTACCTGCTTTAACAATTTCACCTCCATATTTCTTTACACCTAACCGTTTAGAATTAGAGTCACGTCCATTTTTTGTACTACCACTACCTTTTTTATGTGCCATTATATAACTTTATTACATCCTTTGACTGTATTTACTGTATGATTAAAATATAATTTGTTTAATTAATAATCTAGTTAGATCCTGTCTATGACCTTGCTTTACCCTTGTATTTTTCTTGGACTTCATTTTAAATACAGTTACCTTACTTCCACGTAAATGCTTCAAAATTATAGCCTGTACTTTACTTGTTTTTACACAAGGTGTTCCTAAGTGGATAGAACCCATATTATTAACTAATAAAACACATTTCAAATTTACAATATCTCCTGGTTCACCAGGTATATAATTAAAATCATAAAAATTACCCGGACGTAAAAACATTTGTTTACCACTTGCTTCTACAATTGCATATACCATAAGATTTTTTGTCTCCCACATCAATTTACTTTAATCAAAGTATCTAATAATTTACATATAAACCAATAATCTTTATACGACAGAATATAAAAACTTAGCATAATAAGTCAATTCCATAGAACACCTTGTATGATATTTACTCATCAAAATAGCTACTTTAAACCCAGGTATATGATATTCTGAAAAATTATAACCGTCCATTACAAAACCATCTGGCAATAGAAAATTATTTCCTCTCTTTAAAGCACCATACATAGGACCTGAAACTAAATTAAAATCTGAAGCTTTTCTCAACCTGAATTTACCATTTTCCGCTTTAAAAATTAAAAGTCCTCTAAAATATAAATTATCGAGGAAGACATAAAAATTATACATATCATTAACTAAAACACGACTAGTTGATAGAACATGAATGTATAAATCATAACAAAAATTAGTTTGTGCATATTTTTTACCAAATTCAATATAGTGAACTAAACCAATTGGACCATAAATATGCAATTCTTTTACCCTTTTAATTAAACTTAAACTAGATAATAAACCCAATAAACCAGAAATATTTTCTATATGTAAATCTGTAATAATAATTTTTGTAATCTGGCTAATCTTAATATGTTGTATAATAAGACTATGTTGACATGCTTCATGACAGTTAAATATCCAAATATCTTTAATATTAGGTAATTTTATTACAAAACTAACAAATAAATTACTATAACATGGGTAATTCTTAGTTAAGCGAATAATTTCCATGTTGAAACTACTAATTATAATCTCATAAAATTATTATTTAAACTGTACTTATTGCTTAAATTAAAGTAATAACATAACTATACAATAAGCATCTTTAACTATTCAGTTTACACTAATTCCTCATTACTTAAATAAATAAAACTACTAGCTTTATCTGTTAAAATAGACTTTGCTAATGACAATGCTTTTTGACTACTTAAATAAGCTTGTCTTTTCCAATTTGCTTTTCGCGACTTTGACTTCGATTTTGAAGTTCGTTTTTTAGGAACAGCCATAAAAATCAATGCAATATTAAATAAAATATATAGAATATATTTATTATAGAATGTTTTTCTTCCTATTCATAGATGTAAATATATATTTGTATTATATTACAGGGAAAAAATTTGTATAATTTTATTCCCAAAATAAATATTACAAATACGAAGTCATCATCACATACTGCGAAGCTGCTGTAATGCTGCTCTACCAATATTATACAAAGCCCAAGAACCTGCTGCTAAAACTGGTGTTAATACTATTAGAAGTCTCATATCCATTATATTATTTCCTTCCATTTATAAATAACTACACTATATTATAATCATATAATGCTTATCAAAATAAATTCTTATTACTATATTGTATATTATGATACATAAAATGTTTGAGACAATACTCAAAATTCAAAATAACTTTTTATTTGTTCAGTCATATTTATAAAATTACCTTCAAATAAATTTGAAATCCAGATAATACTGATATGCGAGACTTACCATTCACATTAGATCAACTTAGAATACTCAAAGCTATTATAAAAGAAGGTAGTTTTAAAAAAGCTGCTGATAGCCTATATGTATCTCAACCAGCTATAAGCTTACAAATCCAAAATTTAGAAAAGCAACTTAACATACCTCTATTCGAACGTGGTAATAAAAAAGCAACACTAACTGAAGCGGGCAATTTATTATTACAATATGGAGGTAGAATATTAGCATTATGTGAAGAAACATGCAGAGCATTAGAAGATGTACAAAACTTACAGGGTGGAACATTAATTATTGGAGCAAGTCAAACAACTGGGACATACCTAATGCCTAGATTAATAGGTTTATTTAGACAAAGATATCCACATGTTAATGTTCAATTACAAGTTCATTCTACTAGACTGATATCTTGGAGCGTAGCGAATGGACAAGTAGATTTAGCTGTAATCGGTGGTGAAGTTCCAAATGAACTTAAAGAAATGCTACATATTACTTCTTATGCAGAAGATGAGTTAGCACTTATTTTACCAACATCACATACTTTTTCAAAAATACCAAACATTCAAAAGGAAGATTTATATAGATTACGTTTCATAGCACTTGATACTCAATCAACTATTCGAAAAGTTATCGATAAAGTACTAAATGAACACGACATTGATAGTAGTAGATTTAATATAGAAATGGAACTTAACTCAATAGAAGCTATAAAAAATGCTGTTCAATCTGGATTGGGTGCTGCTTTTGTATCTGTCTCAGCTATAGCTAAAGAATTAGAACTTGGTATCTTGCACTGGGCCAAAATTGAAAATGTAACAATAAAAAGAATGCTTTCTATTATTATCAATCCTAATAGATACAAATCAAAAGCTGCTGAAACATTTAGTCAAGAAATTTTAACTTTATTTGTTACACCAGCACAAGACATAATCTTTATTGAACCTTAATCTTCAAGATATAGATGCTAATGGCTGAGCAACATCCAATGAAGGAGACTCAAAATGACCTATGAGAATAAAACCTATTCTTAATTTTAACCAATGAATAAACTTCTCATCTAATGAAACTATTGCTGCACAAGGACCTGTTAATTGTTGTCTAATCGAAATGAGATTAGGAGACTGAATAAAAGTTGGACTTAATACAAACCAAAAATCAATCTCTTTATTGATTCTTTTATAATAATTTGTTCTTTCTCGTAATATCTCTTCTACTGGTTCTTCATTCATTAAAAAATTTTGACTTGCTATTGCAAAATAATAATTCGGCATACTGTTATAAATAATTTTCACTACTAAATGATATTTCTATTTATTATAGATTATCATATATCAACAGTTTAATAAATATATAACAACTCACTCATATTTAATATATGGAATAAATTAACCTTAACAATATAATTTATGATCAAATATTGGCCTAAACAACAAAGTTTTGAATTGAATAATGCTGTTGCATCTTTATTCTCATATACCAAATATAAATTCTCATACAGTTTATTACAGAATAAAACAAAAGATATTCTACCAATAGATATAATTGATAGTTACCATAAAAGTAAATTATTTATTACTATATTACAAGAAATAGAGATATTAATTTTAGATATCATAGAACTAAATTTAAATATAGAAAATATTAACTTATTAAATCATAAAATTCTATGTGATTTAATCGATAGATCTTTAACAAATTTTTTCTTAAATAAACAAACAAAAACAAAAATAACCAACTATAAATATTCATCATACTATATAAACATTTTATTTTTTGAACATAGACTACTACTCGAAAATCTTTTAATTTATTTAATATTTGGGTCTAATTACATAAATAATACACTTTTTGCATTTGAAAATACGAAGACTCCACAAGCCCATGTTTCTATACTTCTTGAGAATTTAATAATTCAAATTGGAAATTTGGCTATTATCCAATTAATAGAAAACCTACAATCACTATCACAAACTATAAATTTTTTAATTGAAAATAGATTATGTCATTCTTCATATATTTCAATTAGATCAATTGTACTATTAAGAAATAATTTAATTTTACAAAATCTAATATATAAATATATTAACCAACCTAAAGCTATTTATAATGCCCGATATAAAGTATGGCTTTTAAGTTCACAAGGTATAATATGCAAATATATCTATACCTCTAGACTCGATGATATATATAAATTATCAAAATTGAAACGGATATTTCTTCTTATATTAGAAATACAAGATATTTTATATCCTAAACTAGCACAATTTCTATCAATTCTAGGCAAAATTCTTTTATACATATTAATTAAAATTGTTGGAAACACTCTTATTTTTTTTATTCGTACTATTGTAATTAGTTTAAACAATAGAAATGAATAATTGTTTGATGTTATAAAAACAAGTATACTTACCTTATAAAATATTTTTTTTACCTATGAATAAGAAACTACAAGAAGATTTAGATGAACTAGAAAATATTATTCAAAATGCTAATCACATAAATGCAAACAAACAATTAGAACTCATCCAACAAATAGCAGAAACGGGAGAAGAAGGACAAGAAATTTTACTCAATATTTTAATTGAACGAAAAAACATTAAAATAAATGAGCTCAAACTATTAGATGGTATTTTATTTGAAATTTTAAACAAGACACAATTAGAAATTATTCGCAAAAAAATGGAACAACATTTTCAACATGGATTGATTAATTTAAAACATCCTTTAAATCTTGAGTATCAACCATTACAAACTCTTTTAATATCTCAAAAATTCCAAGAAGCTGATAAATTAACACAATCTCAGTTATGTAAATTAGCAGGATTAACAGAGAATCATCGACAATGGCTCTACTTTACTGATATTGCAAACTTACCTGTACAGGATTTAGAGATAATTGATATTTTATGGCGTATTTACTCAAGAGGTAAATTTGGTTTTTCTATTCAAAGAAAAATATGGCTATCTTATAATGGTAACTGGGAAAAACTATGGAATAAAATAGGCTGGAAAAAACAAGGTGTACTATGTCGATACCCAAACGAATTTATATGGCATATTAACGCACCTGTAGGACATTTACCTTTATTTAATCAATTAAGAGGTACACAAGTACTTGTTGCATTATTTAAACATATAGCATGGAATCAAAAGATTTACTCTTGATCAACAACCTGAAACTTTATATCTTTCATCACCTGAACAAAATGCATAAATAAATATTCAGAATCATGTGGTCCAGGACTTGCTTCTGGATGATATTGCACTGAAAATAATGGCTTTGATTCATGAATAATACCTGCTACAGTTGAATCATTTAAATTAAAATGAGTAATAGAACAAACATCCTCAGAAAAAGACTTTGAAGAAACAACAAATCCATGATTTTGACTAGTAATTTCAACTTTTTTATATGTACCAGACGGATGATTTAAACCTCTATGGCCAAATTTTAACTTAAATGTTTTACCACCTAAAGCTAAACTCAATAACTGATGTCCCATACATATACCAAAAATAGGTATATTAGTTAAGTTAACTAACATTCTGATAGTTTTTATCATATAAGTAACTACTGAAGGATCACCAGGACCATTAGACAATAAAATTCCATCTGGTTTATAAGATAAAATGTCAAAATAAGTACTCATAGCTGGCAGTATATATAAATTACAACCATAATTTAACAATCGGGACAAAATATTATACTTAACTCCTAAATCGATAACAACAACATTTAAATTTTTACCTAAATTATTATCTGTTTTATATGATAAATAAGAATATGACTTTAAAGAAAAATTAGACTGAGATGGATTTATCTTATACACACTTGAAATAGTAGCTTGACTAACTAAATCTAGACCTTTAATTGATGGGGCATACTTAATTTGCTCTATATATGAAGATACAGAAAAATTTAAGTTATTATAAAAAATACCACCTTTCATCACTCCTCTTATACGTAAGTATTTCGAAAGTGCTCTCGTATCTATACCAAAAATATGAGGTATATTATGTTGCAATAAATAATGTGATAAAGAAACCTGTTTTCTCCAATTGCTAGGATGACGACAGATATTTTTTGCAATTATTCCACTAACCTGTATATGTTTAGATTCATAATCTTCATCATTAAAACCCGTATTACCAAGCTCTGGATACGTGAATGCAACTATTTGCCCCAAATAGCTAGGATCTGTCATAACCTCTTGATAACCCGTCATACCAGTATTAAAGACTACTTCTCCAATAGAATTATTAAGAACAGAAAAAGACCAGCCATTATATTGTATACCATCTTCCAACAATAAAATAGATGGATAAAGATTATAAGTCATTATGTTACTGAAATATATATTTTATATAAACGAAACTAATATTAAATAATTGTATCTATAAAAATCCTCTTATAAATATAGATAAAAAATTAGTAGATAGAAACATAATGTTTTTATCTATTAATTTTTTTAAACTAAATAACTATATTTATTTGAATTTACCAACCTTGCTCACATTTATCTAAAACATAATTAGCAACATTATCAATCTCTTCTTCTGCTAAGCGACCACTAAATGCTGGCATAGCATTTTTACCGTTTGTTACTTGATTAGTAATTGCAGTAACGGTATTCATACCATTTTTTTCTAAGACTTCCTTTTGTAATGTCTTTTCTGGCATAATAAGATTATTACCACCAGCATGACATGCTGCACAGTTAGCTGTGAAAATTTGCTCACCTAACTCTAAATCTGCTGCAAATGTAGCTTTAGTATTACCTAAACCAAATATACTACAACACATCATTAACACTATAAATAGTACTTTCATTCAAAAATTCTCCAAACTTAAAAATATAAAATATAGTTTTAATAAATATTATATGTTATTTTTTTAATATAAAACTTAAAAGTTACTAACTATATTATCTAGAATAAAATTCTATTATTATATCAATAATATAAACTTAATAGTAAATTTTACCTCCTCCCCATTTTTCAGCAACAACCTTTGGCTGTATAAGAATATGTCCAGCAATGGAGAATAAATCATCATCAGTTAAATTACGCATTTTTGGAAAAATCTCTGCACTTTTAATACTAGGATGTAATTCTGATATCAAAGTTTCTCCATCATAACTAGTAGGCTCCTTCATATAATCAATTAAACCATTAATACTATCTCTAGCAGGTGTAGCTAAACTTAATGATTCTGGCTCTAAACCAATATTAGGATTTGTTTTTGTAATCCCGCCATTATGACAT
Source organism: Asparagopsis taxiformis (assembly GCA_030407315.1). Taxonomy (NCBI): domain Eukaryota; phylum Rhodophyta; class Florideophyceae; order Bonnemaisoniales; family Bonnemaisoniaceae; genus Asparagopsis; species Asparagopsis taxiformis. The sequence continues at coordinate 36,793 of JALQPE010000469.1, read as the reverse complement.
TGAGCACAAGCATTATTAAATAAACGCTTTCCTCTTTTTACTTGCTCAGGTGTTAATACAATTGTTTTACCTGATTCTTCTAATTGCACTGTTCTTGTTGCTTCATCTAATTCTATTGCATACACAGGAATTGATAATATAGACAAAAATAATGTTAAGACAGTTAAAAATAGTGACATATTCTTTTTAAACATCATTATATACTTTATACCTCTATACGTTACTAATATTAATAATGAAATGAAAAACTGCTTATATACTTAGGTATCTTCTAATAATATATATCTATGTTAACCGCTAGAGTATAATTTAATTAAAAATTTTTATGATAATAGAAGTACAGTATTCCATTATCATTATTTTAATTCGACTTTTAAACCAAATATCTTTATTCAAATTTTCTTAATAAATAGATATAAATTCACAATTTATTTACATGGAATTGAATATAATGAAAGAATTTGAGATAACATAGGTTTTAAATTTGTACGAGGTACAATTAAATCAATAAAACCATGTTTAAATAAATATTCAGAAGTTTGAAAATTATCCGGTAAATCTTCTCTAATCGTTTGTTCAATAACTCGTCTACCTGCAAAAGCAATTAATGCATTAGGTTCAGCAATAATTATATCACCAAGCATAGCAAAACTTGCTGTTACTCCACCTGTAGTTGGTGATGTTAGAATGGGAACATAAAGTAAGCCTTTAGCTTGATGCTTATATAAAGCAGAAGAAACTTTAGCCATTTGCATTAAGCTTAACATACCCTCTTGCATTCTTGCACCACCAGAAGCACATAAAATAATAACAGGTAAACGCTTTTCTGTAGCGACTTCAATAAGTCTTGTAAGCTTTTCTCCTACTACAGAACCCATGCTGCCACCCATAAATCTAAAATCCATAATTCCTAAAGCTATTTGGGTCCCCTCTATAGTTCCTAAACCTGTTTGTACAGCATCATATAAACCTGTTTTACTCCTCATATCTTGTAATCGTCTACCATAACGCTTTTGATCACAAAAACCTAATGGGTCTGTAGAGGCTAAATTAACATTAATAGGCAACCAACTATTAATATCCAAAATATGTTGAATTCTATCTTGACTAGAAGTTGGAAAATGATGACCACATTGAGGACAAACTTTAAAATTTTTATTAAGTGCTTTGTAATACATAAGTAAACCACATTTATCACACTTAACCCACAAACCATCTGGTACTTGTAAACATGTGGTTTTAATTTTTTTCTTTGTTGAAGACAAACTACGTTTAGCAACTAACCATTCAAATAAAGACATTTTTTATTACTATTTACTTATTTTTGCAAGAATATTTATTAATAATACTTTAAGGAGATCACACAAATCTAACATCAACTAAATTCAAACAATCCATGTGATCTCCACGAATAATATTTACATTAATTTCTTAAAGTTTTGTCTTTCTGACTTACAAATAATAAAGCTAATGTAATTGGTATTACTACTATCAAAGCACCCAAAACTAAACTATTTAAAAAACTAGATAGAGATGAAGTCATCAGTTATTTTCCTTAGATTTTAATACGCACAAATGAATAAATGAATTAAATAAACAAATTTGAAAAATAAGTAATACAAATAGTATAAGTACTAACCTTTAATTCTTATTATATTCTAATACATATATAGATTATATTTCTTTTTTCTTTTCTTCTTATTAACATTTCCATTGAATAACTACTGTACCCCATGTTAAACCAGCACCAAAACCAGAAATTACAATAATATCATCTACTTTAATTAGACCTTTCTGTAAAGCCTCATCTAAAGCTAAAGGAATTGATGCTGCAGATGTATTCCCATATTTACTCAGATTAGAAATCAACTTACTAGAACTTATAGACAATCTATCTGCTACAGCATGTAAAATACGTTCATTTGCTTGATGTAAAAGTAGCCAATCTACATCTTGAGAAGATAAAGATAATAAATCTAAACATTTTAAAATACTAGTAGGTACCTCTGAAACAGCAAATTTATATACTTCTTTACCATTCATAGTAATATATTTAAACGAGCCTTGTACAATTGGTAATTCAGAATCTTTGAGTAACTTCTGATTTTCTTCTTCATAAGCTATAGATAACTGCTTAGCCTGACTACCATTTGTATCTAATTGAAAACCTAGAATTCCATTTTCATTTGATGGACAAGCTTGTAAAATAGCAGCGCCTGCTCCATCTCCAAATAAAATACATGTACTACGATCAGACCAATCTGTCCATTTAGACAAAACATCTGCTCCTACTACAAGTATATTAGTATAACTTCCATTCTGAATAAATTGAGTAGCTGTCACTAAAGCTAAAACAAATCCAGAACAAGCTGCTGTTAAATCAAATGCAACTGCATTTATAGCACCTATCTTATCCTGAAGCTGACTAGCACTACCAAATAAATCATTTGGACTGGAAGTAGCTAATATAATTAAATCAATTTTTGATGGATCCATAGAGCTTTTATCTAAAGCACGCATTGCAGCTATAGCTGCAAGGTCTATTAAAGATTTATCATGGCCTATTAAAACTCTTCGTTCTTTTATACCTGTGCGAGTTACAATCCATTCATTCGATGTATCGACAATATTACTAATTGTCTGATTACTGATGCAATTATCAGGAACAGCAGAGCCTGTAGCAAGAATACGAGCTCCTTGCATAATACTTGGTTTCATGTCACTATTAAAATTCAGGTGAATTATAAAAATTAATATTATTAATCAAATATCTAAAATATGTAGCATTTTCATTTTATTTATTAATAATCAATAAATTCTATATCTCAAAAAATAATGTTTGTTAACTACGATAATTTAATATAGAAAATCACATAATATATAAGATCAAATAACAAAACCCGGAAAATTTAACTATGTAATTAAGCTTTATTGCTGCTACTTTCCAGTCCTGACAACTTTCAGCTATTACTTATAAAAATTTCCGAGTGTAATTATATTATATCATTATATATATAACCAAACAACTACAATCTAAATTTATATACCTATCAAGACATACCTTGAACAATAAAATCAAAATATGGAGCCACAATAACAAAATCATCTTCTAAAAGAACATCTAATGAAGCTTTCTTTAAACATTCAATACCATCTATCATACCTAAAATAGGCACACCTAAAGAATTATACATTTCTCTAACACCAATCACACCTATTTTTTCAATTGATTCCTTATCACCAGCTAAAATACCATAAGTAATTAAACGCAGATACCAACCATAATCACGCAAACATAAAGATCTTTTCCGAGCTCCTTCTGCATTACCTCCTGGAGCAATATATTCAGGATGTATTTGAAATATTGCTTTACTGGCTTTTTGAATAATTTCTTGCTCCTTATCTCTTAATAAGCAACTAACTTGAATCCTTTTTTCACCTGTTTGTAAATAAGTTTGAATTGATTGTAATTCACCAATTGTAGGATATCTTAACTCATTATCTGCATTAACAATAATTTGACTTACTAAACTCATAATTTTTAATTGATAAACTCATTAGTATACACAAATTGTATATTAACAAAATAAAGATTACTAAGGCGATAAAAGCAAGCTTATAGTATATATAGCTTGCTTCAAAAGATAAGATAATGTAGATAATTTATAAGGAAATCATACTAAAAAGAAAAAAATAAGATATCCGGAAAAAAACGATTTATTTCTATAACAAAACCTGCTGTAAAAGTAATCCAGATTGCACCTACAACTGGAATAGTAGATAAATATTTCATCAAATTGTTATCCATATAATTTCATCCTAATGTTAAATAATATCAATATAATCCCATTAACGAGGTGAGACTGTAATATCTTCATCAGCTGCTAATAATTTACCACTTGTGAACTCTTGTATAGCCGCTAATGGCCATGTAAAAGCAGACAAAGAAAATTTCAGAGCTAAAGGCACATCAATAATAATCTCTTTTTCTGTAGGCTTATTTGAGATAGAAACAGCTTGTAGATAACCTCTACCAACCCATCCAATCCAGCCAGTAATATAAAGAAATAAAAGACCAGGAAATACAAACTCTCCTGCATGATTCCAACGACCATCAGCAATTAAATGAGGTAAACCATCTTTACCACATAAAACACCTGATTTGCCATACCGATCAAATCTTTTATTTGTCTGCTCTATTTGTTTTTTTATTGCAAGCGCTGGAGGAGTTTGCGGTTCGTATTTTGATAAACGTCCTTCAAGTTTCTTTATACTGTTTTGTTGCCTTTTAACAAATACTGCAGATTGATCACAAGGTGTTAAACCAGCGACATCAGCAAAAACATAAAAAGGACTTAGAGACAAACATAAAACCATCGTAAATAATATAACTGCTATTTTTCTCACAAAGATATCTCCGTTTTTTGAGTAATCACTAAATAATAACGACAAGTTACATGATAACAGAATAGTTCATCATATTATAAAACGATAATTGATAATATAACATTTTTGTTAATGTAGTAACATTTATTGAAAATATAAATAAATAATATATTAAAAACTTGATATATATAAATAGTTGTACTATATATAACGAGCACATTAAATTAATATTGTGATAATATGAATTTTTGGAATATATTTTTTAAAAATACAAGAATTATTAAATGGTCTAATAATATGAAACCCACCTGCACCAAAGATGATATTTTATTAATTAAACATTTAAATCATGAAGGTCAACTGACTAATATTTATATTGGTATGAATATAAATATTAATTTATATGAATTAGAAAAGTTATGTGATACAGTAGGTTGGGTACGCAGACCACTTAAAAAAGTTAAAACCGCGATAGAACATAGTTTTCTTATTATAGGATTATTCTATAAACAGGAAGAACAAAAAATTTTAATTGGCTTTGCAAGAGCAACATCTGATCAAGCTTTTAATGCAACTATTTGGGATGTAGTAATACATCCAGACTTTCAAGGAAAAGGATTAGGAAAAGCTCTAATGGATCAAATTATACAACAACTACGCTATGAAGACATTAATACAATTACTTTATTTGCAGACCCACAAGTAATTAATTTTTATCGTAATTTAGGATTCATTACTGATCCTGATGGAGTCAAAGGAATGTTTTGGTACCCTCGCTAAATTAAGCTTCACATATTAAAGTAGACAATATCTATAATCTTATGTACAATTACTTAGGTATAACGGGATATAGCGCAGTTTGGTAGCGCGCCTGCTTTGGGAGCAGGATGTCGCAGGTTCAAATCCTGCTATCCCGACTGCTTATTTAAAATACTTATATACTTTATAGCATCCTTATTATATTGATCAAAAACTAAAACTCTATTATACATATCAAGAGATTGTTGAAAATCTTGTAAACGATAATAAATCTGTCCTAGCTGAGTTAAAACTTGAATAGAAGAAGGCTCTAATCTCAAAGCCTGACTATAATATAATTTAGAATAACTATATAATTCAAGACTAAAATAACAAAAACCCAAAGCATTATAGTAATCTATATTATCACAATCTTTTTTTATTTCAGATTCTAAAAATAAAATACAATCTAACCACTGCTTTCTAATAATATAAATATCAATTAAAAATAAAATATCCTTATATTGTTTTTCTTTCATAGACAATATAAGATTAAAGATTACATAATTATATAACACACTAAATAACTGAAAAGATATAAAAATAGCTAAAGGGAATAAAAATAAGAATAATAACAATAAATATACACTGGAAAATAAACTTGTCCTCATAGATAAAAATAAAGAAGCATATACAAAGAATGAATTATACATATATAATAATAATGTTAGTATAAAAATTATTTAAAATACTATTAATACCATATCATATATTTTCAATTGAATCATTAAAATAAAATATGACTAAAAGTACATTACAAGGAACAAACAGAAAACGAATTAAAACATCCGGTTTTCGTGCTAGAATGAAAACTGCAAGCGGTCGAAAAATTATAAGACTAAGAAGACAGAAAAAAAGACAAAGAATTGGATTATTCTAAAAATCAGTCAACCCTGCCTATAATTTTATTCTAAAAGTGCAAATAAAAAATATAGGCATATTAATATCACATATTAGATCAATATATAAAATTTATTCTCTTTTTTATGTATTTTGCAGAAAAACTAAAAGTTTTACTTAAATCAAATCATACATTCATATATATAGTTACAAATGAAGAAGAACGTATAGAATATACAATACAAACAATCAACAAAAATCAAATCAATATATTCTATTGGGATTTTATCGACGGTTACCAAAATAATCCAAATTATCAAGGAAAAGCACAAAGAAACCCATTAGAAGCTTTAGAATTTATCGAGACTATCAAATCCATTACACCACAAATTTTTATTCTTAGAGACTTTCACTTATTTATTAATGATATTAGTATTATTAGAAAAATTAAAAACTTATACAAAATATTAAAAAGATCAAATTCTCACGTCATTATTTTAGCATCCGAAGTCCAAATCCCAATTTCTCTACAAGAAATTATTGTATTAATGGAATTTCCATTACCTAATTTTAAAGAAATTAAACAAGAATTAAAAAGATTATTACAAATAACAAAAATTGATTTAATTAACAAAGATATTGAAGATTTTGCTTTAGCATATAAAGGCCTCTCAATAGAAAGAATTCGAAGATCCATATACACACTTGCAATATATAATAAATTTCATAGTACTGAACAGATCATTACAAATATTCTAGAAGAAAAAAAACAATTTATACAACAAACAGATATATTAGATTTTTACCCCGCTACTCATAGCTTACAAGAAATAGGAGGCTTAATCAACTTAAAAATATGGTTACAAAAAAGATCTAATACTTTTTCATTACAAGCACACAACTATGGAATTCCTGCACCTAAAGGAGTACTATTAGTTGGTATTCAAGGAACTGGAAAATCACTAAGTGCCAAAGCTATAGCAAAAGAATGGAAAATACCTTTATTAAAACTTGATATTGGTAAACTATTCAATAGTTTAGTTGGAGAATCTGAATTTAGAATGCGTCAAATGATTAAAATATCAGAAGCATCTGCACCTTGTGTATTATGGATAGATGAGATAGACAAAACATTTAACCGGATGAATAATAATAACGATGGCGGAACAACAAATCGAGTAGTTAGTTCATTTTTAACATGGTTATCAGAAAAAGAATCATCTGTATTTGTAGTAGCCACAGCCAATAATATTACTTATTTACCTCCTGAAATGTTAAGAAAAGGTAGATTTGATGAAATATTTTTTCTAGATCTTCCCAATGAAAAAGAAAGGTATAACATTTTCAAAATACATTTAAGAAAAGTCAGACCTCATACATGGAAAAACTATGATATTACTCACCTAAGTAACTTAACTAATAAATTTTCAGGAGCAGAAATTGAACAATGTATAATAGAAGCTATGCATCAAGGCTTTTATGAAAAAAGAGAATTCACAACACAAGACATAATAAGTGCTATAACAGAATGTATACCATTATCATTTACTAATGAAGATATAATCAATTCTATTCAAAAATGGGTGAAAACCGGAAAAATAAGGAATGCATCACATGAGTTAAAAGGATCATAATATTGAGTCCTGATATTGAGCTACTTTTCCAAAGAGCTTCCTCTTAAGTATCATTGCCGCTATAACGTTTAACAACCGAGTTCGGGATGGTTCGGAGTGGTTCCATTATGCTATGAATATCAGGACATAATTTATATATTGCTAACTAAAGTTAAATAAATAATTAATTAAGTTTTTGATCTATTAGTACATCTCAGCTGAATGTATTACTACAATTACACTTAATGCCTATCAAACGGTTAGTCTTACCGTGATCTTACCCGCAAATGCGGAAAGAGTACTCATCTTGAGGTTAGCTTCCCACTTAGATGCTTTCAGCGGTTATCTTATCCGCACTTGGCTACCCAGCGTTTACTGTTGGCACAATAACTGGTACACCAGAGGTGCGTCTCTCCCGGTCCTCTCGTACTAAGGAGAAATCCTCTCAATACTCTAGCGCCTACACCGGATATGGACCGAACTGTCTCACGACGTTCTGAACCCAGCTCGCGTACCGCTTTCATGGGCGAACAGCCCAACCCTTGGGACGTACTACCGCCCCAGGATGCGATGAGCCGACATCGAGGTGCCAAACCTCCCCGTCGATGTGAACTCTTGGGGGAGATCAGCCTGTTATCCCTAGAGTAACTTTTATCCGTTGAGCGACAGCCTTTCCACTCAGCACTGTCGGATCACTAAGGCCGACTTTCGTCTCTGCTCGACTTGTAAGTCTTGCAGTCAAGCTCCTTTTTGCCTTTACACTCTACGACTGATTTCCGACCAGCCTGAAGGAACCTTTGCACGCCTCCGTTACCTTTTAGGAGGCGACCGCCCCAGTCAAACTGCCCACCTGAAACTGTTCCTTGGCCGGATAACGGCTTTCAAGGTTAGAATTCTAGCTTATTGAGAGTGGTATCTCACTTTTGGCTTCTTTATACCCGCAAGTATAATATCTTAGCCTCCCACCTATACTGCGCAAAATAAGCCCAAACCCAATTCCAGGCTACAGTAAAGCTTCATAGGGTCTTTCTGTCCAGGTGCAGGTAGTCCGCATCTTCACAGACAATTCTATTTCGCCGAGTCTCTCTCCGAGACAGTGCCCAAATCGTTACGCCTTTCGTGCGGGTCGGAACTTACCCGACAAGGAATTTCGCTACCTTAGGACCGTTATAGTTACGGCCGCCGTTCACCGGGGCTTCAGTTGCTAGCTTTGCTTAAGCTAACCAGCTTCTTTAACCTTCCGGCACTGGGCAGGCGTCAGCCCCCATACATTGTCTTACGACTTAGCGGAGACCTGTGTTTTTGATAAACAGTCGCTTGGGCCTGGTTATTGCAACCCTACAAGGGTACCCCTTCTTCCGAAGTTACGGGGCTATTTTGCCGAGTTCCTTAGAGAGAGTTATCTCGCGCCCCTTAGTATACTCTACCTACCTACCTGTGTCGGTTTAGGGTACAGGTATTTAATGTTTAAGATATATCGAGCTTTTCTAGGAAGTATGACATCAATCACTTCAGTACCTTGGTACTTTGTACTCACTTCTTAGCTCAAGATGTTTTCTCCATCTCTCTTAACCTTGAAAGTTTAAACCGGTAACCAACATCCGGCTGATTTAGCCTTCTCCGTCCCTCGTTATCAACAATAAATAGTATAGGAATATTAACCTATTATCCATCGACTACGCTTTTCAGCCTCGCCTTAGGCCCTGACTAACCCTCCGCGGACGAACCTTCCAGAGGAAACCTTAGGTTTTCGGGGCATTGGATTCTCACCAATGTTTTCGCTACTTAAGCCGACATTCTCACTTCTGCTTTGTCCACATCCGTTTACACTAATGCTTCAACCTACAACAGAACGCTCCCCTACCGATGTAAAACATCCCACATTTTCGGCAATATACTTAGTCCCATTCATTTTCGGCGCAGGATCACTTGACCAGTGAGCTATTACGCACTCTTTAAAGGATTGCTGCTTCTAAGCAAACCTCCTGGTTGTCTTTGCATTCCCACCTCCTTTGCCACTTAGCATATATTTGGGGGCCTTAAATGGTGGTCTGGGCTGTTTCCCTTTTGACAATGAAGCTTATCCCCCACTGTCTCACTGGTTAACTACATACTTAGTATTCTGAGTTTGCATCGATTTGGTACCGCTCTCGCAGCCCGCACCGAAACAGTGCTTTACCCCTAAGAATAAGCGTCAACCGCTGCGCCAAAACGCATTTCGGGGAGAACCAGCTAGCTCCGGATTCGATTGGCATTTCACCCCTAACCACAACTCGTCCGCTGATTTTTCAACATCAGTCGGTTCGGACCTCCACTTAGTGTTACCTAAGCTTCACCCTGGCCATGGCTAGATCATCCGGGTTCGGGTCTATAAATAGTGACTAACGCTCTATTAAAGCTCGCTTTCACTATGGCTTTGATATTCTTTATCTTAACCTGCCACTATCTATAAGTCGCCGGCTCATTCTTCAACATGCACGCAGGCAGACGATTAGTCGTCCTTCTACTGCTTGTAAGCTTACGGTTTCATGTTCTATTTCACTCCCCTCCCGGGGTTCTTTTCACCTTTCCCTCGCGGTACTGTTTCACTATCGGTCATTTAGGAATATTTAGCCTTACGAGGTGGTCCTCGCTGATTCACACGGGATTTCACGTGCCCCATGCTACTTGGGATACAGCTAGAATAGATTTAATTTTCGATTACAGGATTATCACCTTCTATGATACAGCATTCCATCTGATTCATCTAACTATTTCTAATTTCATGTTACTGTCCCACGACCCCATCAAAACTAATTAAGATGGTTTAGGCTGTTCTCATTTCGCTCGCCGCTACTGAGAGAATCGCTTTTGCTTTCTTTTCCTCTGGCTAATAAGATGTTTCAGTTCACCAGGTTTGCTCTTTCCTACTTATGAATTCGGTAGGTAGTTTATAGAGTTTCCTCATTCGGGTATCTCCGGATTATTGCTTGCTTCCAGCTCCCCGAAGCGTTTCGTCGGTAGCCACGCCCTTCATCGCTTCTAAATGCCAAGGTATTCACCGTAAGCTCTTACTTTACTTAATTAAATATTATTCAACTTAATAGTTGAGCAATATATTTGTGGAGATAAGCGGACTCGAACCGCTGGCATCTGCCTTGCAAAGGCAGCGCTCTACCAACTGAGCTATACCCCCATAGCTGTTTAGAAATTTTAAACTAATTCTGTACAGCTGGGCTATCCTGGACTTGAACCAGGGACCTCACCCTTATCAGGGGTGCGCTCTAACCAGCTGAGCTAATAGCCCTTAACATATTTTTTGTATAACGATCTAGGTAAAAATTTAAATTCCCTAAAAGGAGGTGATCCAGCCGCACCTTCCAGTACGGCTACCTTGTTACGACTTCACCCCAGTCACTAGCCCTACCTTAGGCACCCCCCTCCACAAGGGTTAGGGTAATGACTTCGGGCGTGGCCAGCTTCCATGGTGTGACGGGCGGTGTGTACAAGGCCCGGGAACGGATTCACCGCCGTATAGCTGACCGGCGATTACTAGCGATTCCACCTTCATGCAGGCGAGTTTCAGCCTGCAATCCGAACTGAGGCCGCGTTTATGAGATTAGCTTGTCTTCACAGAGTAGCAACTCTTTGTCACGGCCATTGTAGCACGTGTGTAGCCCAGAGCATAAGGGGCATGCTGACTTGACGTCATCCTTACCTTCCTCCGGTTTGTCACCGGCAGTCTCTTTAAAGTGCCCAACTTAATGATGGCAACTAAAGACAAGGGTTGCGCTCGTTGCGGGACTTAACCCAACATCTCACGACACGAGCTGACGACAGCCATGCACCACCTGTGTTCACATTCCCGAAGGCACTTTTAGCTCTCGCAAAAATTTGTGACATGTCAAGCTCTGGTAAGGTTCTTCGCGTTGCATCGAATTAAACCACATGCTCCACCGCTTGTGCGGGCCCCCGTCAATTCCTTTGAGTTTCACTCTTGCGAGCATACTTCCCAGGCGGGATACTTAACGCGTTAGCTACGATACTGCACGGATCGATACGCGCAACATCTAGTATCCATCGTTTACGGCTAGGACTACTGGGGTATCTAATCCCATTCGCTCCCCTAGCTTTCGTCTCTGAGTGTCAGTTATGGCCTAGCAGAGCGCTTTCGCTACTGGTGTTCTTCCCAATATCTACGCATTTCACCGCTACACTGGGAATTCCCTCTACCCTTACCATACTCTAGTTTAAGAGTTTCCACTGCTGATTTGGAGTTAAGCTCCAATATTTAACAGCAGACTTTCTAAACCACCTACAGACGCTTTACGCCCAATGATTCCGGATAACGCTTGCATCCCCCGTATTACCGCGGCTGCTGGCACGGAGTTAGCCGATGCTTATTCCTTAAGTACCGTCAGGACTTCTTCCTTAAGAAAAGAGGTTTACAACCCACAGGCATTCTTCCCTCACGCGGTATTGCTCCGTCAGGCTTTCGCCCATTGCGGAAAATTCCCAACTGCTGCCTTCCGTAGAAGTCTGGACCGTGTCTCAGTTCCAGTGTGGCTGATCATCCTCTCAAACCAGCTACTGATCGTCGCCTTGGTAAGCTTTTATCTTACCAACTAGCTAATCAGGCGTGAGCTCCTCTTCAGGCGGATTACTCCTTTCACCATAAAGGCACATAGGGCATTAGCAATCATTTCTAAATGTTATTCCCTTCCTAAAGGCAGATTCTCACGTATTACTCACCCGTCCGCCACTAAAGTATAAACTTTCGTTCGACTTGCATGTGTTAAGCATACCGCCAGCGTTCATCCTGAGCCAGGATCAAACTCTCCGTGTTATCCAGAATAAATATTCAAAGCAAATCACTTTGCTAAGTAAGAAATTACATCTTAACTAAATAGAAAGATACTATTTTTCATATCATATTGTCAACCCCTAAATTCAGTAAAATCTATAAAATTATTATATATTCAATTATGCTTACGCATGATACAATTCATGCTTTTCGAGAAATATTTTCACTACAACAAGCATAAATACTCAACCATATAACAACTTATTTATATCTATAAAATAAAACTAGATCATATAATGTTAGATATATTATATTAATCCTATACAATTTATTAATATATTGTATTGAACAAAGCAATTGAATACAATTAAAAAAATAATAAATTTTAAAATTCATATTAAATAGGATATTAAACAATTGGATAATCAAAAGGAAAAAATTTTAGTTGTTGACGATGAAACAAGTATTAGAAGAATTTTAGAAACCAGACTATCTATGATAGGATATGAAGTAGTAAGTGCATGTGACGGTGAAGAAGCTTTACTTACATTCCGAAGAGAATATCCTAATTTAGTTGTACTAGATGTAATGATGCCAAAATTAGATGGGTACGGCGTATGTCAAGAACTACGCAAAGAATCAGACGTACCTATAATCATGCTAACTGCTTTAGGAGATGTATCTGACCGAATCACAGGTTTAGAATTAGGTGCAGATGACTATGTAGTAAAGCCCTTCTCCCCAAAAGAACTCGAAGCTAGAATTAGATCTGTCTTAAGAAGAGTGGATAAAATATCGCTTAGTCCTGGAATACCTAGCTCAGGTATTATAAATATAGGATTTCTTAAAGTGGATACAAACAAAAGACAAGTTTACAAAAACAATTGTAGGGTAAGATTAACAGGTATGGAATTTAGCTTACTAGAACTATTAGTAAGTAAAGCAGGTGAACCATTTTCTAGAGCTGCTATATTACAAGAAGTATGGGGTTATACACCAGAAAGGCACGTAGATACGAGAGTTGTTGATGTACATATCTCAAGACTAAGAGCTAAGCTAGAAGATGACCCTAGTAATCCTGATTTAATTTTAACAGCAAGAGGTACAGGATATTTATTCCAAAGAATTACAGAAAATAATAAATAAGACAATATATTAAGCCATTTCAAAATACTTAAATATAAAAACTGTTTTTTTGATAATTCTATAAAATTAATAAGTAGTAAATTAGACCTCAAAATAAATAATAAATTTATTTATACCTGGTATCATCAAATATATCTATAAAAAAATTTTAATTTTAATTTAAAATCATTAAATAGATAATTTATTTTCATTTTTAATAAATATTTGTTAGTTATATATATTAGAAAATATTACAAATACTGATTCATATGTTAATCACTTACATATTAATTAATCGAGCTATAGTATAATATCAAAAGAATTAATTAAAATATGCATAATTATTAACTTAGAGAAGTTAAATTTAACTTATTTTTTTAATTAATATATTTAATAAGAATTATTATTATAATGACATTTAACCGTAAAGAAAAGTAAAGCTGTATTGATACAACTTATATCAAAATCAATAGTATATAAAATACTACAATTTGACAATATATTTACTTACTAAATTTGCTCTGGAGACAATATTTATGACAGTAGCAATTGGACAAGAAAAAAATCGCGGCAAATTTGATTTAATTGATGATTGGGTAAAAAGAGATAGATTTGTATTTGTAGGATGGTCTGGACTTTTACTATTCCCTTGTGCTTACCTTTCTTTAGGAGGTTGGTTAACAGGTACTACATTTGTAACCTCTTGGTACACACATGGATTAGCAAGCTCATACTTAGAAGGATGCAATTTCTTAACTGCTGCTGTATCTACACCAGCTAATAGTATGGGGCATTCATTATTATTACTATGGGGACCTGAAGCACAAGGCGATTTTACACGTTGGTGTCAAATTGGAGGCTTGTGGTCTTTTATTGCATTACATGGATCCTTTGGCTTAATTGGATTTTGCTTAAGACAATTTGAAATTGCTAGACTAGTTGGCATTAGACCATACAATGCAATTGCATTCTCTGGACCGATTGCTGTATTTGTATCAGTATTTTTAATGTACCCACTAGGACAAGCAAGTTGGTTCTTTGCACCTAGTTTCGGTGTTGCTGCTATTTTCCGATTCCTATTATTCTTACAAGGATTCCATAATTGGACTCTAAATCCATTTCATATGATGGGTGTTGCAGGTATTCTAGGAGGAGCACTTCTATGCGCTATTCACGGTGCTACTGTACAAAATACAATATTTGAAGATGGTGATGCTGCTGATACCTTTAGAGCATTTACCCCAACACAATCTGAAGAAACATATTCTATGGTGACAGCTAATCGGTTTTGGTCACAAATTTTTGGAGTTGCTTTTTCTAACAAACGTTGGCTTCATTTCTTTATGCTTTTTGTACCAGTAACAGGTATGTGGACTAGTGCTTTTGGTATAGTAGGGTTAGCACTAAATTTAAGAGCTTATGATTTTGTATCACAGGAACTTAGAGCAGCTGAAGATCCTGAATTTGAAACATTCTATACTAAAAATATCTTATTAAACGAAGGTATTCGTGCATGGATGGCTGCTCAAGACCAGCCTCACGAGAACTTTATATTCCCTGAGGAGGTTTTACCACGTGGAAACGCCCTTTAATAATAATGTCAGTATTGGCGGTAGAGATATAGAATCAACTGGTTTTGCATGGTGGTCTGGTAACGCTAGACTAATTAATGTATCAGGTAAATTACTAGGTGCTCATGTCGCACACGCAGGAATAATGGTATTCTGGACAGGTGCAATGACATTATTTGAAGTAGCACATTTTGTCCCAGAAAAACCCCTATATGAACAAGGATTTATACTTATACCTCATTTAGCAACATTAGGATGGGGTGTAGGACCAGGTGGAGAAATTACTAATATATATCCTTATTTTGTTACAGGTGTAGTGCATTTAATATCATCTGCTGTTTTAGGATTTGGTGGACTATATCATTCACTAATAGGTCCAGATACTCTAGAAGAGTCTTTTCCATTCTTTGGATATGATTGGAGAGACAAAAACAAAATGACAACTATATTAGGAATACACCTAGTTCTATTAGGAATAGGCTCATTCCTATTAGTCCTTAAAGCACTTTTCTTTGGAGGAGTTTATGACACTTGGGCACCTGGTGGTGGTGACGTTAGATTCATAAATAATCCTACATTGAATCCATCTGTAATTTTTGGATATGTGCTAAAATCTCCTTTTGGAGGTGATGGATGGGTAGTTAGCGTTAATAATATGGAAGACCTAATAGGCGGTCATGTATGGCTAGGCGTCATTTGTATTGCCGGTGGCATATGGCACATTTTAACAAAACCATTTGCTTGGGCAAGACGCGCATTTGTATGGTCTGGAGAAGCATACTTATCATATAGCCTAGGTGCCTTATCTATTATGGGATTAACAGCATCAAACTTCGTATGGTACAATAATACAGCATACCCAAGTGAATTCTATGGACCTACTGGACCAGAAGCATCACAAGCACAAGCATTCACATTCCTAGTAAGAGACCAAAGATTAGGAGCAAATGTAGCATCTGCACAAGGGCCTACTGGTTTAGGTAAATACCTAATGAGATCACCAAGTGGAGAAATTATTTTTGGTGGTGAAACAATGAGATTCTGGGACTTAAGAGCACCTTGGGTAGAACCTTTAAGAGGGCCTAATGGACTAGACTTAAACAAAGTGAAAAATGATATACAACCATGGCAAGAAAGAAGAGCTGCTGAATATATGACACATGCTCCTTTAGGATCTTTAAACTCTGTAGGTGGTGTTGCAACAGAAATTAATTCTGTCAATTATGTATCTCCTCGTTCATGGTTAACAACATCTCATTTCTTCTTAGGGTTTTTCTTATTTATAGGACATTTATGGCATGCTGGTAGAGCAAGAGCCGCTGCTGCTGGATTTGAAAAAGGTATCAATAGAGAAAATGAAGCCGTATTATCAATGAGACCTCTAGATTAGAATTCACATGTCATCATAAATCTATATAATGTAAAAACAAGTTAAATAAAAATTTTCATTAAAAAAAATTATTTTTATAACTTAATTCAATATGAATAAAACATAGGAATAAATAATTATTCCTATGTTTTTAATTGCTACAATAAAAAAACTATAAGCTTTAATAAATACCCAAAATAGATAATATAGAACAAGAAGTATAAATTTCAAAAATAAAAATAAAAAGAAAAGATATCATCGCTAAACGTCCATTCCAAGTTTCTGCTCCAAGAGATAAACCCCAAATCCATTGATTACGATCAATCGTCATAAGTTACTTATTATATTTCCCTTCACAACACTAAATCTCTGCATAGAATTATTATTCTTGATACAATATAAAATAAAAATAAATGAATATACCTAATAAATACAATGCAATTAAATGTATATATTATATCACATCCATTACTACAAAATTTAGCCCACAAAATAATCAATTACCAAATAAATAAAACACCTAATAATTATACAGATCAAGCAAATATAGGACAATTAATGGTATATGAAGCCATAAGAAAATGGTCACAAAATGAAAAAATGTATGTTAAAAATCTACATACAATAAAAGAAATACAAATGTTTCACCCTAAAGACTCTTACATACTTATTGCAGATTTAACACATAGTTATGATTTTTTAAGTAAAATACCAGAATTATTACCTAAAATACATTTTATTCATTATAATCTAGAAATCAAAAATACATTGGATCACAATTCAAATATTATAAAACTCGCAACCATCAATAACAATAAGATTATTATTATCACAAAATTCTTAAACAATTATTCAATTATCAATCTATTAGAATACTTAGTCTTAACAAAACATGTTACACTAAAACAAATACGCATCATTTGTATTACATGTCACAATAAAATATTAGATAAACTAGGACAACAGTATCCTCACCTCCATATTTATACAACTAAAATAATAAATACTTAATTTTATAAAATATATGTTTTTCGACCCAATAATATATACATGTTATGAATATAATTACTAATTCGTTTAATTTAATCTTCACATCTATTGCAAACTTTTCAGAAATATATTTAATTTTAATACTCTTAAAACTATCTTTGGCTTGGTTTCCGACAGTTAATTGGTATAATGAGCCTTTTTGCTCACTAAATAGATTAACTGATCCATACTTAAGATTATTTCGAGGTACTATACCTATGATTTTTGGAATGGATATGTCACCAATGCTAGGAATTATTTTTCTACAATGTCTAACCGTGATTTTCAATAACATACGTATTGAATATGTCACATAAACTATTAAAATGAATATAAAAATCTTTTATATTTACATCGTATATAATATAATAAATAAAAAATTAATAAGAAAATGCTTAAAATTAGACTTAAAAGATTTGGAAGAAAAAAAAGTCCCAGCTACCGCCTGGTTGTAATTGATAGTAAAAAAAGAAGAGATGGTAGAGCAATTGAAGAAGTCGGCTTCTATAATCCTTTAACTAATCAAACCCAAATCAATATTCTTAAAATTGAACAAAGAATTAAACAGGGAGCACAAATTACACCTACAGTACACAATATTATAAAAAAAATTCAAATCTTATCTAAATAATTAGGAGCAACAAATTGCAAAAATTTACACTCAAAATTTTATGGCTTGAACATAACGTTGCTATTGCAGTTGACCACATAGTAGGCAAAAGTTATAGTCCTCTCACTTCTTATTTCTTTTGGCCAAGAAATGATGCATGGGAACAACTAAAAGCTGAATTAGAATCAAAACCATGGATATCAGATCATGACAAAGTAGAATTACTAAATAAAGCTACTGAAATAATTAACTTCTGGCAAGAAAAAGGAAAACAAAAATCTTTATCGCAAGCTCAAGAAAAGTTTCCAGAATTTATATTTGCAGGTAGTAATTAAAATGAATGATGATTAGTTTCACAATAAAAACTAATCATCAAATAAATTACAGAAAATTTATCAAAATAACATTGTATGCAAAATAAACTGCTTATTAAAAAAAAATTGACTCAATTATCATCTGTTTAGAAGCTCTAGATATATATAGCACAGATCAAATTAATAATTTCTTATCTGCAGATAACAAAAAAACAACTTATAAAATATTATCAATCAGAAACAGCAACTATTTAAGACACCCTAATTGTTTTTCCATCTGCAACTTTACAGATACTATACATATTATTCATAAAATATATCAAATAACTAATAAACCTTTTATACAAAAGCTAATAACTCAAATTCTAGAAGATTACATATCCCCTTCTAACCAATTATCTTTATTTACTATACAATACATCTCTCGATTTAGATATATTTATAGTAAAACACAAGATCTATATAATATCGATCATTATAATAACTTGATTAATATTGAAAACATTGCTATTTCAAACATATATATCTTAAATAATGCACAAAATAAATATGGGATTTACAATATTATCAAGTACTTATATATATGAATCATTAGTTGGTGACTTGTTCAACAACAATACATTCAGTAGTTAATACCATACTAGCAATAGATGAAGCATTTTGTACAGCAGAACGTGTAACCTTCGCAGGATCAATAATACCATATTGATACATATCAACTAAAGAGCCTTGATTAGCATCATATCCAATATGAAATTCTTGACTTTTCACTTTAGTAACAATTACTGCACCATTAAAACCTGAATTCTCTACTATACGAGTTAAAGGTGCAATCAATGCATTATTTACAATTAAAGCTCCTACTAATTCTTCATCACCTAAATTCTCTTTAGCCCAAGTATTTAAATCTGCGGATAAATGCACTAAAGTTGCTCCACCTCCAGGAACAATACCTTCTTCAATAGCTGCCCTAGTAGCATTAATAGCATCTTCCAGACGTAACTTCTTATCTTTCATTTCTGTTTCAGTCGCAGCACCAACTTTAACTACAGCAATACCACCAACCATTTTAGCCAATCTTTCTTGTAGCTTTTCTTTCTCATAATCATTATTACTTACTTCTATTTGACGCCTAATCTGATCGCATCTAGATTGAATTTCTGCTTGATTAGAATCAGCAACAATTATTGTAGAATCTTTAGTAATAGTAACTCGACGAGCTGTTCCAAGATCTGATAAAGATACTTTATCCAAACTAAATCCCATATCTTCTGTAATTACTTGACCTGATGTAACAACACCAATATCCTCCAGAAAAGCTTTTCTTCTATCTCCAAATCCTGGAGCTCTAACCGCTACTACATTAATTATCCCTCTTAATTTATTCACAATAATTGTAGCCAAAGCTTCTTTCTCAATATCTTCTGCAATAATCAAAAGAGGACGTCCTGTTTTAGATACCTGTTCTAGTATAGGTACTAACTCCTGTTGTACCAAAGTGATTTTTTTATCTGTTAACAAAATATATGGATTATCTTGTACTATCTCAACTTTAGATGCATCATTTAAAAAATATGGAGAAATAAATCCTTTATCAAATCTCATCCCCTCTACTATTTCTAATTGTGTCGTAGTAGACTGACCTTCTTCTAAAGAAATTACTCCTTCTCTACCAACTTTTTCAATTGCAGATGCTATCATATTACCGATATCAATATCATTACCTGCAGAAATAGATGCGATATGTGCAATATCCTTAATATTATTTATTGGTCTAGAATATTCAGATATTTTAGATACAATAAACTTAACTGCTTTTTCAATCCCTTTCTTAAGAATCATCGGATTGGCACCAGCTGCAACATTTTTCATACCCTGCTTTACAATAGCATGAGCTAAGACAGTTGCTGTAGTAGTACCATCTCCTGCAACATCATTAGTTTTTGATGCCGCTTGTCTAATTAATGACACACCTGTATTTTCTATAACATCCTGTAACTCTATTTCCTTAGCAATTGTAACACCATCATTAACAATTTGAGGTGAACCCACTTTACGCTCTAATACAACATTTCTACCTTTAGGACCTAAAGTTACTGATACAGCTTCTACTAGAATATCCATTCCTTTTTCTAGTGCTTTACGTGCATCATCCTGATATAATATTTGTTTACTCATCAATATATCCTCTTTATTATTCTATTCGAAAATAATATATAATCAAAATTATAAGAAAATATTAAACTAAAACATAAAATAAAAAGTCTAGATTTTTCAGAAATAACAATGATATAATAATTGTGGTTAAGGGCTTGTAGCTCAGTGGATTAGAGCACATGGCTACGAACCATGGTGTCGGGGGTTCGAATCCCTCCTTGCCCGATATACTAAAATAATAGCTAAACCAATTTAAATAATACTTTATACATTGTATTAAGATAACATAATCCTATGCAACCTTTAAGAGGAACAAAAGATATATTGCCAGAAGAAATTAAATTTTGGCAATACATATATGATAAGGCTTTAACAATATTAACATTATATAATTATAAAGAAATACGAACACCTATATTCGAATCTACAACTTTATTTAAAAGGAGTATAGGCAATGATACAGATATAGTCAATAAAGAAATGTATAGCTTTAGAGACCAAGGAGATAGAGATATTACATTAAGACCTGAGGGAACCGCAAGTATAGCCAGATCTATCATAAGTAATAAATTATATGCAAACAATCAGCTTCAAAAATTATGGTACTTAGGACCAATGTTTAGATATGAAAGGCCTCAAAGCGGTAGACAAAGACAGTTCCATCAATTAGGAATAGAATGTATCGGTAGTATCAGCCCAATGGCAGATGCAGAAGTAATACGTATAGCAACTCAAATACTTCAAGAGCTCAAATATTCCAACTATCATCTCGAGCTCAACTCAATTGGAAACCCACAAGAAAGATCTAATTACACAGAAGCTCTAAAAAATTATCTTATTCCTTATGAACAAGATTTAGATAATGATTCAAAAAAAAGACTACATAATAATACATTAAGAATTTTAGATACTAAAAATACAAAAACTTTAGAAATACTAAATAATGCACCATTACTTAATAAATATCTAGAGAAAGAATCACAACAACACTTTCAAGAATTATGCATATATCTAGATACACTAAATATAAAATATAAGATTAATCCCAATCTTGTCAGAGGTTTAGACTATTATAACTATACAGCTTTTGAAATCAAAACTAACCATTTAAATAGTCAAAATACAATATGTGGAGGAGGTAGATATGATACATTAATACAACAATTAGGTGGTCCTAATATACCTGCTGTAGGATGGGCTATAGGTATCGAAAGATTACTACTATTAATAAAAACGCAACTGAATATAAATAATACAACACCAGAAATATATATAGCTACTCAAGGAGAAGAAGCAAAAAAAGAGATCTGGCATATCATACCTATTTTAGAAGAACTATACATAAAATTTGAGATCAATTTTGATAATAACAGCATAACAAAACAAATTAAAAAAGCATATAAATCAGAAGCAAAATTATGCCTAATCTTAGGAGAAAATGAAATCTTTTATAATACTCTTACATTAAAATGGCTAAAACTCAAAAAACAAGAAACTATTGCTAGAACTGATTTAAAAAATAAGTTATTAAACATAAAACACGAAACAAATAATATCACTTTTGCATAAATCAAAAATTGTAAAAAGTTGACAAATATATTCATAAAATTGCTAGAATAGTTATGCATATTAGTATTGGGGTGTAGCCAAGCGGTAAGGCAGCGGACTTTGACTCCGCCATTCGCAGGTTCGAATCCTCCCACCCCAGTTTTCTAACTTAATATTTTTTTATATAACTATTAACCTCTATACAATAATTATATAACTCACATTAATGTTAAAATTCATTTTATAACACTTAATTATGAATAAAGGATCCATAACAATGACAACTATTCAATTTATTCAAGGCATAGATGAAACTATTATCCCTGATGTACAACTCACTAGATCTAGAGATGGTAATAATGGAAAAGCAACTTTTAGATTTAATAATCCAGATATTTTAAAACCATGTATGGAAAATAAAGGAGATATAACAGGTATGTATTTAAAAGATGAAGAAGGGCAAATGGTTACAAGAGATGTGAATGCCAAATTTATTAATGGTAGACCACAAGCAATTGAAGCAATATATATTATAAAAAATCCACAAGATTGGGATAGATTTATGCGCTTTATGGAAAGATACTCCAATGATCATCAACTATCATTTATAAAAGCAAAATCATAAATTTATTTACATCTTCATAAACATATCCATTAAATACAATTACCTCATAATGGATATTCATCCTAATATTAACATTAAAATATGAAAGTTTCCTGGAAATTATTAAATCAAATTGTAGACTTAAATAATATAACTCTTACAGAGTTTACAAACAAATTAACACTAGCTGGATTTGAAGTAGAAAGCATTAATCATAAAAAAAATCCAACTGATATCATCATCGATTTAAATATAACAAGTAATCGCCCTGATCTATCTTACTTAGTAGGTCTCGCTAGAGAAGTAAGTATCATCTTTAATAAAAAATTAAATAGATCCACAATTGACTTCAAAGATCTAAATCAACTAGATACTAATAACACTTGTAATAATCAAAAATTTGAGACAATTCAAGATATTAATTATATAAATATTAGTATCATTGATGATATACAAAATATGACAACCCCTACATGGTTACAAAACTTTTTAAATACTTATGACATTGAAAGCCATAATCTACTTAATGATATTATAGAATATATACAAATAAAATGGGGACAAACTCTTGAAATCTTTGATACTAAAACACTGAATACAAACCAAACAAAAGAACCAAATACTATTAACTTTCTTGACATTCAAAAAAATGAACTCTATAAAGAAATTATAACTGAGACTAAAGATAATAACATACAATCAAATCAATATCCCTATGTTCTTACATATAACCAACAACCTCTCTCTGTACTAGGCATAAAACCTAATACCAATTTAACTCCAAACTTCTATACATCATCTATTATAATCATACAGTACACATGTACAAATCAATATATTAGAAATATAAATCAACTTTTACAAATAAAACCGGTTAAATATATTCAAGATCAAATATCACATGATTTCATCAATGCATATAATGAAACCATATATTTAATACTATATCTCACTAAATGCTATCTTGTAGCATCATATCAAACAAAAAAATATCTACACCCAGTCTATCACTCATTATTAGCAAAGACGAAATTAACAATATATTAGGTCCAACTATAAATGAAACACCAAAATATTTATCTGAAGCAGACATTAGCAGCATATTAAAACAACTCAAATTTCAACATTATATCTCAAAAAATTTATTCAATATAAAAATACCACAATATAGACTCAACGATATAACACGTAATATCGATATAATTGAAGAAATAGGTAGAATTTATGGTTTTAATAATTTTATAGACTGTTTACCATCAAAATATACATACAATAAAACACCAAAACTTATAACTTTTATTCGTAAAATCAAAACAACCCTCAGAAATATTGGATTACATGAAGTTGTACATTATTCATTGAGAAAAAAATTAAATCAAGATCAAAATCAAAACGCAGTATCTCTTTACAATCCCCTATTAGAAGAGCAATCTCAACTAAGAACTAACTTATTAAATAGCCTCATAAACACAAAAAAATATAATACTCAACAAAAAAACTGGCTCACAGAAATTTTTGAAGTAGGTACTACATTTCATAAAACATCACTACAATCTAATCAAATAGAAGAAAAAATACACTTAGCTGGTCTTTTAAGTAATACTAATTATATAAAATATAGTTGGTCAGATACACCTCAACCTTTAACATGGTTTCATGCAAAAGGACAACTAGAAGAATTCTTCGAAAGAATAAATGCAAATATTCAATGGCTAGTAATAAATAATAAAAAAGATGCAAGCTATGAAAAGCTAGAGATATATAAACTGTTCCATACACAGAGAACTACTTTAATAGTTAATAAATATACATTAGAAGAAATAGGTATATTTGGACAAATCAATCTCAAATTGGCAAAAAGTTATCATATTAATCCACTTACATACATCTTCGAACTCAATATAACCAAATTATTAAATACTATACAATATACACATAATAAAGCAGAATATATCATTAAACCATACTCTAACTACCCTTATGTTACTAGAGATATTACATTTATACTAAATGACAAAAGTAATATAGAGTATATCAAAAATAAAATTACTGAAACAAACAATTCATTAATTGAATCAATAGAAATCATCAACGAATATACACAAAATTCTACAGAAATAAGTATACGCAGGATTTGTATACGTATAACTTACAGAGCACATAATAGAACACTAAACAATCAAGACATTGCTAAAATCAATGAAAATATTAATCAACTGATGTTAATAGAAAGTAAAAATGAAACATTAACAGAGTAAGTCATAAGCCGGATTTTGTTCTTAAATAATAATATATCTACAATTATACAAATATTATTAATAAGGGTAGTCATTAATCTATAGTATATATTACTATACACCTGCAGTATTAATTAATGAATTTACATGTTAATAATCAAATGATTATAGAACTATCATCCATTTATTCAATTACTTTGCACCTTTACGGGGTTTACCGAGCAAATATCTCAAACATATTTCTGGTGTGCTCTTACCACACCTTTGCACCCTTACCTAAAATACATAAATATTTTGGGCGGTTTTTTTCTGTGGCACTTTCCTCGTAGTCACCTACACTGGACTTTATCCAGCTATACTTATCTAAATGGAGCCCGGACTTTCCTCAAATTTATATAAAACTCGCAACTACCTACGCTTACTCATACCTAAAAGAATAAAATATAAAAAATAAAAAAGCAAATATATGTCTAAAAATAAAAGTTTTACAGCACAAGATTTTGCTTCGGTACTTAACCAATATAATTATAATATTCACTCTGGTGATATTGTAGCTGGAACAATATTTAATCAAGAATCACAAGGCTTCTTAGTTGATATAGGGGCTAATATAGCTGGATATTTACCAAATGAGGAAATTCCATACAATCTAAATCAAGAAGAATATCATATAGATTTTATTAATGAAACCAGAGAATTCTTTATCTTAGCATATAATATAAACTCGCAACAACTTCTATTATCCATAAAAAGACTTGAATACATAAGAGCATGGAAAAGAATTAAACAATTAGAAGCTGAAGACACTATTATACAAATACCCATTCATGGTACAAATAAAGGCGGATTCATCACAAAGTTAGAAGGAATACAAGGATTTATTCCTAAATCTCATATAAATTTAGCATCAATAGATAAAAATAACAATACTATTAAATGCCAATTACTAATAGCAAATGAAAAAAATAATAAACTCATTTTTAGCAATAAAAGAGCATTATTAAAAATACATAAGCATCGATTAAAAATAGGCCAAATTATACAAGGTAAAATTATAAAAATCCAAACTTATGGTCTCTTCATTCAAATCTATGATATTATTGCATTACTACATATTTCAGAAATAGGCAATACACGTATTACATACATAAATAAAATGTTTAAAATTAATGAAATAATTAAAGTAAAAATTATTCATCTTGATATGAAACAAGGAAGAATCTCTGTATCTCAGAGGAACATTACTTAACAGGTTAACCACCACCAACAATTGTAATCACTTCAATACAATCATTAGGTTGTAATATAATACTTGACATATTATCATATGAAACAATCTCTGAATTATATTCAACTGCGATTGACTTAAGATCAAAATCTAAATACATTAATAAATTCATTAAAGACATATTATACATGCAGTTAAAAACTTCTCCATTCACTATAATTTGGTTATAATTTACACTCATGCTCAAAAATAATATATAAAACAGTAGACGTTCAAGCAAAAAAACACTATAATTTTGTTATCACATACATGGCGGGTGTAGCCAAGAGGTTAAGGCAATGGATTGTGACTCCATCATTCGCGGGTTCGATTCCCGTCATTCGCCCTCAATATATCCTTATACTTCCAAGCAAACTGAGCAAGCTCTGTGCGATTCCTAGTCTTAGTTTTTTTCAAAAGACGACTAACATACTTTTCCACATTTCTTAAACTGAAATTTAATTTACCTGCAATTTCTTTATTCATTAAGCCTAAACTCAATAAACTTAATACCTCCATTTCTTTCAATGTGAATTTATCTTGAGAATTAAAATTGTCACTGCTAATATCAATAGAACTAGGATTAATGTTATTATTATATGAAATATAATCATTCCTTAATAATTTTATATTACAAAGCAAACTATTAATAATAGCTATTAATTCATCTGGATTAAAAGGTTTTATTAAATAAGCATTACAACCTAATTTATAACCCTTAATTCTATCAGAAGTCATACCTTTTGCAGTTAAGAATATTAAAGGAATAGATGCAAATATATCATTCATACGTAATATTTGAATCAAATCATAACCATTTAATTCCGGCATCATAATATCAGCAATAATAATATCAGGTTTATTAATATTAATAGTCTGTAAAGCCATCTTAACAGTACTCACTGTTTCTACACTAAAACCTTCAGACCTCAAATAAGAAGATATAGAATCTCTTAAAGATACATCATCATCCAAAAATAATATATGTTTTTTCATACTTGAATTCATAAACTATAATATAATGGCATTTATCTTTAAATGAGACAATTATGAAATGGATTTATTATTTTTCTTCATGCCATATACCTTTCAACATATACAAATTAAAAACAGGTGATGCTATTATTTATCAATATACATCACATAAATATCAATCTATTATTATTTTACAAGGATTACTATATATCACGAAACAATTTACAAATCATGAAAAGGCATGTATAGCTATCCTACAAACAAATAATGTTTTTGATAGTTATGATCTGCTCTTAAATACTCAAAAAAATGACAGTACTTATTATTATAAACTTGTAGCATTACAAACAACATTTATTTTAAGTTTTCAATTACAAGACTTAAGTATAAATAAAAATAATATTAATTCAAATCTACTATTAGATATTATTGCATCATACCAAAATACTATTAATAAATATAAAATTATGAATAATATATTAATACACAAATATATGCAAAATAGAATTATTCAACTACTACTTACATTAAGTGAAGAATTTGGTATAATTCATAAACATTCTATTATAATTCCTTTCGTAATTTCACAACACACTATTAGTGAAATAGTAGGAAGTAATAGAATTACCGTAAACCGTATTTTACGTAAACTATGCAAAAATCAACTAATTTCTTATTCTTATAATAAATATATTCAAATTAATAATCCTTTAGCTCTAAGTCATTTTTTATTCAATATATAGAAAGATATGTTACAATATATAATATACTAACTCCATGCTCATAAGTAGTCTAAATGTAAAATAATTTTAAATAATACCATAACAATATATTATGGGAAAAGTATATGACTGGTTTGAAGAGCGACTAGAAATTCAAGCCATTGCAGATGATATAACGAGTAAATATGTACCACCACATGTGAATATTTTTTACTGTATAGGTGGTATTGTTTTTACATCATTTTTAATACAAGTTGCTAGTGGCTTTGCAATGACATTTTATTATCGGCCAACTGTAGCTGAAGCTTTTTCATCTGTAGAATATATAATGACAGAAGTTAACTTTGGCTGGCTAATTAGGTCTATTCATAGATGGTCCGCAAGCATGATGGTTCTTATGATGATATTACATATTTTTCGCGTATACTTAACAGGCGGATTCAAAAAACCACGTGAATTAACATGGGTAACAGGTGTCATCTTAGCAGTACTAACCGTATCATTTGGAGTCACAGGATATTCATTACCATGGGATCAGATAGGATATTGGGCGGTAAAAATTGTAACCGGAGTACCTGAAGCAATTCCTGTAGTAGGAGGAAGTATAGTTGAGCTCTTAAGAGGAAGTGTCAGCGTTGGTCAAAGCACATTAACTCGATTTTATAGCTTACATACATTTGTTTTACCACTACTAACAGCTGTATTTATGTTAATGCATTTCCTAATGATTCGGAAACAAGGTATTTCAGGACCATTATAACTAGAATCGACTATATAATTAGATAACTTATAAGGAAATCAAAATATGTCTATTATAAAAAAACCAGATCTCACAGATCCTAAACTACGTGCTAAACTGGCTAAAGGAATGGGACATCATTACTATGGAGAACCAGCATGGCCAAATGATTTACTATATATGTTTCCAGTAGTTATATTAGGCACAATTGCATGTGATGTTGGTTTGTCCATTTTAGAACCATCTGTCATAGGCGAAAAAGCAAATCCATTTGCAACACCACTAGAAATACTACCTGAATGGTATTTTTTCCCTACATTCAATCTATTGCGAGTAATTCCCAATAAATTAATTGGTGTACTATCTATGGCATCAGTGCCTGCTGGCTTAATAACTGTTCCATTTATTGAAAATATCAATAAATTTCAAAATCCTTTTCGTAGACCTATAGCAACAACAGTATTTTTAATAGGTACTTTTGTTAGTATATGGCTAGGTATCGGAGCAACTATGCCTATATCAAAAGCTATTACTTTAGGTATATTTTAATCTCAATTAAATAACTAATAAATCACAAGAAGCATAGATTTATGCTTCTTGTGATTTATTAGTTATTTAATAGAAACTTGAGCACCAGCTTCTTCTAATTTATTTTTCATCTCTTCTGCATCATCTTTAGATATTGCTTCCTTTAAAACCTTAGGAGCTGACTCTACTAAATCCTTAGCATCCTTCAGACCTAAACCTGTAAGAGAACGTACTACTTTCAAAATAGCTATTTTTTTAGCAGCTGGAACCTCTTCTAACATTACATCAAACTCTGTTTGCTCATCTACATTCTCTGTACTTTGTGCATCACCTATGGCAGGCATCATAACCATACCACCACCAGAAGCTGCTGATGCATCAACATCAAATACTTCCTCTATTTTTTTAACTAATTCTGCTGCTTCTAATAAAGTTAACGACTTTAAATCTTCTATAATAGTTTCAATTTTAGTAGTCATAAAAATAAAATATCAAATAAACTAATAAATAAAATAAACATACCTTAAAATATTGAATTAATCATTCATATTCTTTATAAGATTAATATCAATCGTAATTGATGGACCCATTGTACTCGATAAATGAACTGATTTCCAGTACTTACCCTTAGCTCCTGAAGGGCGATTCTTTTCAATAGACTCTTTTAAAGCTACTAAATTTTGATATAAATCATCTGAAGTAAAATTTAATTTACCAAATGGAACATGCAATATACCTGTACGATCCACTTTATATTCAACTTTACCAGACTTAAATTCATAAATAGCATTTTGAAGATCTACAGTCACTGTACCTGCTTTAGGAGACGGCATTAAACCACGTGGACCTAAAACCCTACCTAATTTTGCTATCAAAGGCATAACATCAGGAGTAGCAATCAACTTATCAAAATCTAAACGTCCATTCATAATTTCATTAATTAAATCCTCAGAACCTACAATATCTGCACCTGCAGATAAAGCCTCTGATACTTTTTCACCTTGTGTGACCACAGCTATTTTGATTTTTTTTCCAGTACCTTTAGGTAAAATAAGCGTAGCACGCAATTGTTGATCAGCATATTTAGGATCCAATCCAAGAGCAATATGAGCCTCTACTGTTTCAACAAACTTAACATTAGATAAAGTTTGCAATAATTTTAATGCCTCCATAGGATCATACAATGTGTCTTTTTCTACCTTTTGTAGAATTTGCTTAAAACGCCTTGAATATTTATGCATTTATCCAGTTTCTCCTATATTAATTATCTATAGTAATTCCCATGTTTTTTGCTGTTCCACTCACAATCAACATAGCTTTTTCTATTTCTTGAGTATTTAAATCTGGTAATTTCATCTCTGCTATTTCTTTCAATTGTTGTTGAGAAATAGATCCAACTTTAGTTAAATTTGGTTGACCTGACCCCTTATTAACACCTACTGCTTTTGCTAAAAGCACAGATGCAGGAGGAGTTTTTAAAATAAAAGAAAAACTACGATCCTCATAAATAGAAATTTCTACTGGGATCACTAAACCAACTTTATCAGCTGTTCTAGCATTATATTCTTTACAGAACATCACAATATTAGCTCCATGTTGGCCCAAAGCAGGCCCTACAGGAGGAGCTGGGGTAGCTTTACCTGCATTTAAAGCTAATTTAACAACTCCAACAATTTTTTTAACCATAAGATTTTTATTTAATATATAAATATGAATATTTATAGAATCATATACAACAAACAACTAAAACAAATTATATAAATTTCTTTTCATGATTGTTATTATATGAGCAATTTATAATTTTTCCAATAGTTAATTATAAATAAAAAATTAATATTACTACACGCCCTGAAGGACTTGAACCCTCGACACTAGGTTTTGGAAACCTACGTTCTACCAACTGAACTAAAGGCGCAATTATAATTAATAATATATGTTTATAGTGACATAATCTTTAAGCAAATACAAGATATATACAAAACAAAATAGATATATGACATTAAATCCACGCAACTATGATACATATTTATCTAAAGAAGAATACAAATTATTCGCCCGTCATCTTAGTTTAGATAGTATAGGTATAAATGGACAAAAAAGACTTAAACAAGCAAGTATTTTATTTATAGGAGCAGGAGGATTAGCATCTTCTGCAATTATATATTTAGCAGCTTCTGGAATCGGATGTATTGGCATTATTGATAATGATTATATAACTGAGTCAAACTTACATAGACAAGTACTATATAAAGTAAATAATGTAAATCAATTAAAAGTATTCTGTGCAAAAAAGGAAATTCTAAAAATTAATCCTTCATGTCAAGTAAACATATATCCAGAAAGATTAAATGAAAATAATGCTATACATATATTCAAAAAATATGACATTATCTTAGATGCAAGTGATAATTTTCCTACTCGTTATATTATTGATCAAGTATGCTATCAACTACATAAAGTACATATATATGGAGCCATACAAAATTTTGAAGGACAAATTAGCGTATTTAATTATAAAAATGGTATTACATATTCAGATTTATATCCTAAATCTCTACAACTAAACCCACATACATGTAATGAGATTGGTGTATTAGGAATATTACCTGGTATTATAGGTCTTATACAAGCAACTGAAGCAATCAAAATTATCACTGGAAGTGGAGAAATATTAAGTGGATATTTATTAATATATAATGCTCTAACAATAGACTTCAAAAAAATAAAAATTCGATCAAATAAAAAAACAAATTTATTAATAAGTAATTATAAATTTCTACCAGATTCATCACATAATCTTTCAATAAAAGATTTTAAGCAATACTTATTCAACAATAAGAGAAAATGCTTATTATAGACGTTAGACAAAACATTGAATTTCAACTACAACATATTCAGAATGCTATTAATATTCCTATTAAGCAACTAACAAGTTATACAAAAATTCCATTTATAAAAAAACAAGCCCTAAATAAGATGATTATTATTTACTGTAGTGATAACTCAAGATCTATTCTTGCTTCTCTAATATTAACCAAATATCAAATTATTCATTATCGATTAGAAAATGGTATAAGATATTTATCTAAGTAAGGAAAGAAAGGGATTCGAACCCTTGTTAAGATTGATTCTTAAATAGTATTTCCAATACTATGCTTTCAGCCACTCAGCCACCTTTCCAAAATACACAAAACCATAAACTATGATTATATCATAATATTATATATAATGATTTTTACAAACTCTATATAGTACACTAAATTAATACATTATGAAGCAAGACATTCCTATTATCATAAAAAAAAATATACCTAACTTAGGAGAACCAGGTACAATTACTAAAGCACGCTTAGGATATGTATTAAACTACCTTCTTCCTAAGGGCATAGTTGATATAGCAACTCCAGGCAAAATTAAGCATATCAATATGCTAAAACAAATTCAACTAAATCAATTAAAAGATTTAGAAAATCAAGCTTACAAAACAAAAAATCATTTAGAGCAAATACCTAAAATTAGTATTAAGAAAAAAGTAGGAGACCAGAAACATATTTTTGGAAGCGTCAGTGAAAAAGATATAATTAATTATATATTTAATATTACAGGAGAAACATTAGATAAAAAACAAATTACAATACCTATAATCAAAGAAGTGGGTATATACACAATAGATATTAAAATAATTGAGAATATTCATGTTAAACTCAAATTGCAAATATTACCTGATAATATAAATATATAAGTAATTATACATAAATTATCATGCATTTATATAAAAAAGATGGATTTAGATAAATGCATTTTTACCTTATTTCACTTTTGTAAATCAAAAAAATTATATATACTTTCTTCATATAATAAATATAATCCTAATAATGGATAATTCATCATACTATACACCGCCTCCTCAAAACTATTTAATAGAAGAAATATTGATTGGCAGCATATTATTAAACCCATCTTTAACAAATCATATTCTCAATAATCTCACTACTGAATCTTTTAGCTTTGAAGCTCATCAACTAATATATAGAAGTATTATAGAATTATCTAAAAATAAAAAAATCAATACACTTGTATTAATTCATATCTTAACATCAAATCAAATTCTTAATAGAATTGGAGGTATTCCAAAAATAATCGATATTCTAAAACAAAGCCAATTATTTCTCCCATCTAAAAAAAAGAAATCATATATTGAACAATTAATCATCATTATTCAAAATAATCATATTAAGAGGTTATTAGTTCAGTATGGCTACAATATAATTCAACTTAGTTATATTAATTATATACATACAAAAAGTTTATATTATAAAGCAACAAAATATTTAAATTACATATCTCAATATAATAACCAAGAAAATATTGACAACTTAAATGATTCAATAGGAGCCTTTTTATCAAATACAGCTAATTACAATACAATTTTTGATCAAGACATACAGACAATATACTATGGCTTTAAAGAACTTGACATAATATTAAATGGATTATCACCAGGTGATTTAATTGTCATATCAGGTAGGCCTTCTACTGGAAAAACAACTTTAGCAATCAATATAACTTATAATCTAACTAACTCTACAAATTCAGGAATATGTATATTTAGTCTAGAAATGTCAAAAATGCAAATATTACATAAATATTTAGCTATTGCATCAAAAATCCCACTTCAAACTATTAAATCTGGTAAACTCAACTCCCAAGAGTGGAAAACCATACAAAAAATCAGTGCTCAATTATTAACAGAACCACTATATATCAATGATAAATCTCAGATCTCAATTGAATATATAAAAAACACAGCAACATTAATCACTAAAGATAATAAGAAACTTAAATTAATTATAATTGACTATTTACAATTAATTCAACTAGACCATCATAGTTATGAGAATCGGGCACAAGAATTAAGTCATATCACTAGAGAACTAAAGATTCTTGCAAAGAATTTAGACTTACCTATTATTATCTTATCTCAATTAAATCGAAATATTGAAAAACGAATTGATAAAAAACCTTTATTATCTGACCTAAGAGAAAGTGGTTGTGTTGCAATCAGCTCTTATATACAAATTAATTTATTCAACTCTATTAATATTAAGAGCTTGATTAACTACACATATCAACCTAGTATAAATAACTTTAGTGGAGCAAATACAAATAATGATAAATCTATTAATGTACCAAATAAAATTTTATTTTTATCTCAATATACTTTCAAGCTTTCTGTAGAAACTAACTATAACCTAAATATCACACATCAACATAAATTATTAAAAAAACAACAGTGGCAACGACAAAATACATTAATATACACATGTCATATTATAAAATATACTTCTCTACCTAATAATAAAAAAATGCTTGAGAATAGTCATATACAACAAATCATCACAACAAACTATCAAGATGTATATGATATACATATGCATGAGTATACAACATTCCTCTGTAATTATATTATTATACATAATTCGATAGAACAAGATGCTGACATAGTAATGATGCTATCTCATGAAAATGATGACACAATACAATCATCAGAATATAAAATTTTAGATATTTTTATTGCAAAGAATAGAAATGGACCAATTGGATCTATCAATTTATTATTTTATCCACACAACAATACTTTTACATCTTGGTATATAACTAAAGATAACAATAGTCTATAAGATATTATTAATTTAATTAGTTGAAATAAAATATAGACTTTGATAGAGTATATTAGAAGCCGGGATAGCTCAGTTGGTAGAGCAGTGGACTGAAAATCCTCGTGTCACCAGTTCAAATCTGGTTCCTGGCAATAAACAAAATTACAAATGCTAGATTATGTTTAAGATAAATATAGTAAATAGAAAATATTCAGAGACATCTACTAATCAATAAGCCATATAAAAAGTGTACACTTTTCTAACTAAAAATCTGTACACTATTTTAATTGCTTTATATATACTTACTAAGCTTGTAAAACTTCTAATTTTCACCTAAAAGAACAATGACTTGGCCATCATCTGTTACATCAACTACTGCACTATCACCGGCTTTTATTTTCCCTGACAATACTTCTTCTGCTAAACTATCTTCTAATAATCGCATGACAGCACGACGTAAAGGACGAGCTCCATAATTAGGGTTATAACCTTCATCCACTAAACGATTTTTAAACCTCTCTGTAACATCTAATTGAATTTCTTGTTGCTGAATACGGTCAAATACCTCTTTTAACATTATATCAGCAATCTCTCTTACTTCATCTTTTGTTAATTGTCTAAATACAATTATCTCATCTAGACGATTTAAAAACTCTGGACGAAAATACTGCTTTAACTCATCTCTCTTTTCCAACAAAACCGTTGTTGTTGTTGAGAGAGATTGCTCTGAACCCATATCGTTCATAATCATAGAAAAACACAGCTCGTAAGGCACATTTTGACCATGGCCTGATCGCCATTAGCAAAGTTGCTTCGCCGACCGGATTTCCGGCCTATATGAGCACACCAATTGTAACATTACTTTCCTAGTGTATTGCATGTATAATAAAGCACGTCTATAGGATCATCCGACAAGTGCAATTGTTGCCTTGCTGTTGGAAAATGATTCATTTGATGCTAGAGCATGAAATGAATTTTCAGTATTTTGACGGGCCCATCGTGCATACATCGCGTTGACATCTTATTCTACTGTCAATTTTGTCGTTATTTCACGGTACACTGTGAACTAGTGATGTACAGAATGAGTTTTGTTCCGCGGTACCATCTATTCCTTGGTCTTCGAGAATCTTCTGCACCCAATCCATCGATATCATCTTTTCGAAGCCATTCTCAAGGGTACTCTGAAGACTTGAATTCTGTCAAAACAGGGCGGTCTATCTACTACATTGCGCAATACAAAAGGTCTATTGAAGCCAAATGAAGAATAGATCCGCCACCTCAAAGCGCTGGGCATGCAATACTGGATGAATTCATATTCCTGGAGACTAATCAAGAAATATCTGTTATGAAGTCTATTGTTTTTTCTCCAATGATGGAAGCACCTCTGTACATTACGGAAACTTTATTCGACAAAAATGCTTGCCATGCTTCACGGAAACTCTCTTTTCAAGAATTCACAGTCATGATATCACTTCCATGACATATTGTTCCAAGATGATTTGAAATCGCAGTTGCATCAACGTGAGGTAACAAAACCTGGACTAATCTATCTGGAAAAGCCTATCATTCACTATCTGCATAGCGCAATGTGTATTCCGTCGACTTGGGAGTTTGTGCATTGTAAGAATTCATTCAAGGAAGAATAATACAAGCCCATGTGCTCGAAAGACATGACATGTTGAAAAGTTATGTGGCGTATCCCTGCTATCTTTCTTTTCAGCACTGAGGTACCTATAGATACAGAATTGGAGCAAAAATATCGCGCAGAACCAGTTCAATCACAACCTTTTGTAGTCGCCGCTTCGTATTCAACCAGCTTTCTCCCAAAGATGAAACGATCTCACCAATGCGACAATGGAATTCATTTCCTTTGTTGACTCATTATGGCCATTTTTCGTCTATGGCCACTTCTAGATTC